>VCJC01002912.1:12140-22720 GCA_024140195.1 Backusella luteola | reverse complement strand
TATTTTTCCCCTTTTTCTCATCAATTTGTAATTTTTTCTCATTTTCTTGAAATAAACAGTAGAGGTTACAGCGTCTTTTTTAGCTAACCTCACTAAAGACAATTTTCGATTATAATAAGGTTTGTAATCATTTAACATACAGTAACTTTAAATTTGCCTTAAGCAACATACTTACAGTATAATATCTATTCCTCAAAGACTATATATTATCTAATGATCATAAAAAAGGGGAAGACATATATTCTCCGTATGGATGTGGCAATTGTGGCGCTATACAAGTAGAAAATCCAAAACCATTCCCGGCATTTTTTAGTTTTTTTAATGCACGAAACAAGTTTAAATTGATCTGTTGACGTTGTTCTTATTATTACTTCTGCTATTGATGTCCAAGGTTTCATAAATATTAATCGATTTTTTTTTGCGTAGATAATAATACACGGATATCAATATATAACTTCTTTACTGAATGACTTTATGAAATAAAACTATATGGCAAAGCTGTTTCTATCATTTCTGCTACCTCAAACTACTTTGGTAAAGGTAAGTACGTAAAAGGGAATTTAAAAATAGGTACTGTCAACTAAGGAGAAAACTCACCGGATGTTTTTTATTCCAAGCATGAACCTTGGCAAATGGTATTTATCAAGAAAAATGGTTGGATGTGTCTCATCTAAATTTATCCTTTATAAGTTGACCATACATTTTCTTTCTCCGTATTAAAATTCAATACGCGTAAAAAGACCTTTGTCGCATATGAATATAATACTAAAAGTAAAGTTGAATATTTTTTAAAGGTAGCCACTTTTCAATTTTTCTTTCTTCAACGACAATTTACATTTACTTGTACCGTAATTTTGTTGGTCCTATGTATCCAACAATTTTTACTGAATTCATTAATCAAATCTATCTTTTAAGGGCCCTTAATTACGGCTTAAATTGTTTGATTTATGAATAAATAATAGGTTAAATATGTTTCACTCGCCACAATTAACCTCCACGAAGGTTCAGTAAAAGCTTATTGGATTTAAATTATTTGGCTCATTTGTTTTACGTAAAAAGATTAACAAAATTGGATTTTAACACAAATGTACATTTAATTAATGAAAGATCCAAAGGTTTGGAATTTGAATAACCAAAATTAATTAAAGGGAGAAAAGTTGGATACAAGTTTGCATTGCACAAACATATACAGTGTTTCCACGAAATTACTTATTGCGTAATCTTATTGGATTCGACTAGTTCATTCGCATTTTAAAGTTACATTAATATTGTCAGTTATACTCAGTATTTAGAATACATATTTAAACGTAATAAACATTAGCCGCATAATCACTAACGCTACAATAGACTACTTAAAAATGGAAATTACGCTTTATTTTGCTTTCAAAATTTAGATTATAGAAGATAAGATGAAATCATATCATTCATTGCTTGAAGATAGCCGTTCTTTAGTATGTATATCTGTATTATTGTTCTAGGATTATATATATAAGATACAATATATAGGCAAAAATGAACACTACATCCACAATAATCATCGTAATCATCATAACAATTATATTATTTGGATTTATCTTATCAGTTTAAATTTAACTCATCAAGGTATTAGTGATAACTAATAAATCCTAATTCAAACATAGCCGCTTGTTAGCATAATATTAAATTGAGTAACATTTATATCATCATTAGAAACTATTGAGTTAGGGATCTATTCATTTATATACTTAGGTTTTTTTAGGAGAGACTATGTAGTAAGAAAGCCTTTTAGTTAAATTTAATAGATGCGCTATCTTTATATAGTGTCATTAACATTCCCAAACACAATTAACATATACTTGCGTAGTATAAAAATTGAATCAAATATTGGAAACTAATTCTAAATTACCTTAACATTAATCCTTGAATTATAATTGAATATATATAATCTTATTAATAGGATGTTTATATTTATGCTATACAATGGTCATAACAGTTAGTAAATAAAGAAAATTACTCTCGCTAACGTAATCAGATTTTACATATCCGAATAATTTGCGTCGCACTGATGGATCATAGTGATTAGTCATGAGATTTTAAAATAAGTAAACAAGTTATCTGATATTATTTTGCATTGACATATATATTTATAGATGTATATTGAGTGCACTATTGAAATAAAACATTATATGAACAACATAGTTTTGAGGATTTACTTTAGTAATGAAAATCATTTTTTGAATTATAAAGACAATTGTTTCACTCCATAGTTTCCTACGATTCTATCGGGATTTTATTAATTACAATATAGCTTGTACAATAGAGATACTCATGAAATTACTAATAACAATGACTCAATCCAGGTGTATTTCCAAATATCCATTGGTAACTTTATATTTAAATGTATGTTTCAAAAAAGTTTGGCTTTTGGATTTGTTTCTTTTTCTAGAAAAAACTACTGCAAATAAGTAGTGATCGACATGGTAAACCAATGGCAAATTAGGATAAAAAAAAATAGATTGTGTTATACTACTCAAAATAATCACCTATCTCGCTTTCTTATCGTATAGATATCTACAATATAGTATATTAATATCCAATCTTCACTGTAATCTCGAAAAAAATGATGTTTTCAACTTCTTTCTTTTCTTTTGGTGGTAGCTAATAGCCATAGATCCTAGCTTTAAATTTGGCCATCCTTCTATTTTCTTGACTGTTGTTACAACACCTCCACTATGGGAAAAATTATACTTCTTGTTGTCCAAGTAATATCCACTGACTGTCCTAGTCAAAAATTATTTTGTCCTAGAAACTTACAGTGGTTGTCCTAGAAAAAAAGACTCTATTTAAAAACTTTTTCTTGGTCAATTAATGGAAATTGTAAGGGCTGTTTGACGTTTTAAAAACTAGTCCTAATATTTGAGTTCATTTCTAGGACTATCGATAGACATTGCTAGGACATCTCTAGGACAAAAAAATATCTTTTTTTCCATAGTGCTCTCCATGCCTATAATGAAATTAATCAGGAAATTAGTATCATATACTCAGAGGAGAAATGGATCAAGAGCAAAATACAGCTTCGGGATCTTTTTATCCTTTTCAAGATCTTCAAATTGAATTTTCACAGAAAAAATTAGCCTTTTTTTACATTGCTTTCGCCCATTTTTGACAGCTTAGTTAAAAGCTTAATTCAAGCAACTCAGCACACAATATGCTTTTTAAATTACGTCATCGCAACCTGTGACTTTATTCAGCACTATTTATACTATTCCAGGCAAACAGATTAACGTTCACTCTCTTTTTGTGATTATTACATTTTGAATAAAGAAATTTAGCCAAAGGTCTATCCATTTACTTTTTCAACTTTACAGTATTTGATTTATCAGTTCTTTGAGAAAGAAATATCAAAACTTAGTAGGCATGTCGAGCGAACGGTCACCTCTTTTAAGTGGAAAGAGAATTGATACGCCCAGATACAATGATGAGGATAGTGATGGTTATGATAGCGATGGTTATGATAGCGATGGTCATATAACTATTTTAACATCAAATCCACCTTCGTCCAGAGGAAGCATTGATAGTATTGCGCTTTCTCCTCATATCCAACTCGAAGACGAAGGAGAGGCACTGGTGAAAAAGAGATTGAATGGTGCGCCATTAATAACAGTCCTCTTTGGGTTAGTTAGATATATGAATTCAATTCAATATAATAAACCATTCATGTTTTATAAAAAAACAGCCTGTGGATAGGTGTCTGTTTATCATCATTAGATTCAACTATTGCTGCAACAATATATCCACAAATTGGTACAGAATTTAAAAGGTATTGGTCCTATGGGCACTGATTACACAAATATATATCGGAGTTTAACTGCGTTCGGGAACTTTTCCCCTTCTTACATAGGTCAAACGAAATCATATGGATTGCAACCTCGTATATGCTAAGTTATACTGCGCTTCAGCCTCTTTGTAAGTTTTTTTTTTTTTTGAAGTAGTTACGCACTCAATTAAGTTCTTAGTCGGATTAATTGTACAGTGATAAACACATACTCCTGATAAAAACGTAATTTTAAATTTCCATTATCAATTAACACGCTTCTTGTTTCATAGATGGCCGTATTTCTGATGTTTTTGGAAGAAAATCAGCCATCATGTTCGCAGGAAGTGTATTTTTCATTGGATCGTTTATGTGTGGTGCAGCAACAAACATGTGGATGCTGGTAATATCCAGGTGTGTATAAATAATGAAATATGATTAGGCTCTTTTAGTGATGGAAACGAATAAAAAAAAAAAGAATGCAATGACAAAGATACTTACATCATGAGGTTTAGAGGAATTGCAGGAATTGGAGGAGGTGGACTCAATTGGTAAATATATAAAAGATATATCTTCATTCATTGTAACTTTCGAGCAGAAGAATCTCATGAATATAAAAAGTATGACAACAGTTATCTCAAGCGATTTGGTCCCTTTAAGGGAAAGAGGAAAATATCAAGGCTATGGAAATATTGCTTACGCTGTAAGAAAACAAAATAATACACTTGGATGATGAAAATATATATATAAACGAAGCTTTTACACGTAGGTTGGATCAGTTGTTGGTGCTCCCCTTGGTGGTTTCATTACTGAATCTTTGGGTTGGCGCTATTGCTTCTATATTAATTTACCATTACTCGTCTTACCGCTTTATGTATCAACTTTCTTGTTAAGAAACTATAATTTAGATGAGAATTCAGGAGAATCAATCTATGAGAAGATCAAAAAGATTGATTATGCTGGTGCCTTTACCATTGTATCTGCTGTGGTACTATTTTTAGTGGCTACCACACTTGGTGGAAATATCAGACCTTGGTCGGATCCCGTTGTTGTAGGATGTTTGATTGGGTCTATTATATTTGCCATCGTATTTTGTTTAGTGGAAGCTAAATTCTCGGCATTTCCTATTATGCCATGGAGTATCATTTCCAGCCAAACACCATTTGCTTGTAGTATGACGAACCTTTGGTGTATAATGAGTTCGACAGCTCTTATTTATATAACGCCTATATTCTTTCAGGTAAATTGATTATACAGTAAATGTATTTGAAATACATTAACAGAGAAAAATAGGGTTTACTTGGTTATAAAGCATCAACAGCTGGTCTGTTTTTCTTACCAAAGGTAGTGGCGTCTTCTTCAGGGTCAGTACTATCAGGAATATACATGTCACGTACTGGAGAGTATCGCAATCTCACCATCGTTGCTGCCTTTGGAGCATTCTTGTCTGTCATTGGACATTGCCTTTGGACATCAGACACATCAGCAGTTTTTATTATCGCCTGTCTCTTTTTCGAGGGTTTTACCTCAGGTATACTTATAACAACAACACTTATTAGTATGCTTTCAAGTGTAGGCATAGCAGGTAAAATTCAGATCATTCTCTTATTAGATTGTATGTTTATGTATATAGAACTAAACAACTCAATTCATATTCTGTTTTAGAAATGGCAACTATTACCTCAATGTCTTATCTCTTCCGTTCTATCGGTGGTGTAAATGGAATATCAATAACTTCTGCTATATTTCAATCAATTGTTAAAACTATTTTAACTGCAAAAATCACTGGTCCTAATGCTGAAGAGGTAAATTTGAATATCCAAAAAAAACACACACGCACACGTATTAATTTTCTGATCTTCTATACATAGTATATTGAGATTGCTCGTAAATCAATGACAGAAGTGCGCAGTCTTCTCCCCCCTGACGTTTTAGACATTGTTTTAGATTCGTATCAAACTGCCCTTCGTTATGCATTTATTTCTTGTGCTGCGATATCGGTTCTTACCATCATCAGTACATTTTATATCCAGCGTTTCGAATTGGCTACTAAAGTTCGTAGTAAATAAGCTTGGTTATTATTTATTTATTTTGATATGCTTCCCAGCAGGAAGCTAATGTTTGTGTGAAGATTTACTTTCTTCTAAATGTAACAATAAAAACTTATTACACATCTCTAATTTCAGCAACAAACATTTTTTTTATTTGGTTTCTGCATAAATTAAACCATTGATTGGAAAAGGAACAAAGCTGCACTTGATAAACCTTTGTTTAGGTTTTGTGATACCCGAGAGCTCTTTGAAGTGTATCAACTGCTTCACTCTTTCTCACGATGCAAAAAAAAAGGACTTCCAGAGCGTTCTTAATTTGGGAATTACTAACATGTTTGGATCTAAAGTACACTTATACTAAACCTTAAATCACAGGCTTTGTTTTTATAATTCTTTGAATATCATTTCTCAAATCAAAGGAAAAAAAGATTATAAAGTTGGAATATTTCCAAAAATAGTGAATAATCGGCAATTTAATCTTGCAGAATCTGGATGATAAAAAACAAGCTAATGCCTTATTTATTAAAGAAAACTGTAAAGAGAAGAAAATGGTGTTTTATTATATTGATGTTGTTTATGATTTAAGCCAAAAAAACTCTATCCAACTCTAGTTTAGTTTCATCAGAAACATCCATGAGTGGAGAGGGACAATAGCCAATAGGAACATTCTTTTTACGCAAGATATATTTGAGGCTCTGAAGAATTCCCTCCTTTCCCAAAAGTTCGATTCCAGGTGCAATACTTTCCATAATATTGTTGGCCTGGTCAGTTTCACCCTTCAATAAATGGTCTACGATACTCTTAATCTCCTCGTTATAAACATTTCCAGCAATCGATGTAATGCCAGTATAGCCGTGTGTTGTGTACCAATCAATAAAGCTGGAATCGGTTCCGGTAAAGAACGTGTATGAACTTGCGGCATCACCCAAACCATCCTTCATTCTCTTAACATATGTTGGGTCACCAGTTTCTTTTACTCCAAGAACGTTGTCGACTGATTTAGCGATACGAACAAAAGTTTCTGGCTCCACCTTAAATCCATTACGTTTTGGGTTATTATAAAGGAAGATAGGGAGTCCCTTAGCGCTTTCTGCTACTTCTTTTATATAAAGTTCGGCTTCTTTTTGTGAAGGGACACGATATGGTGGAAAACCAAGCATAATACCATCAAAACCGGCATCCTTTGCAGCAGTTGCTAACTCCTTTGCGTCATTTGTTTTGAAGGCAGCAACACCAGCATAAAGCTGACACTTTCCATCAGCGGCCTTTCCGACCAGATCATAGAGCTGTTTACGTTCATTAATTGTCATGCAGTGCTGCTCACCTGTTGTACCACTAACAAGTAAACCAGGAATTTTTTGGTCCAAATAGTATTTTACAACGGCTGGTACAGATGCGGTATCCAGGTTACCCGCCTTGTTGAAGGGTGTTAACATTGCAACTGAATAAGGAATAAAACGTGCCATTTGTTGTTATTGTTTGAATAATAAAAAAGTGAAGTTTACAAGAAAGAAAAGTAAATTAAACAGAAAGGAAGACTTTGAATACATATACGCGTGTGTGTATTCGCATAGGATGACTAAAAACGAGTCAATCAAAACCCGCCATTGATTGTAAGACAAATTTTCTAAATACCAGATAAGGAAGCTGTATCCTTTATGGATCTCACTTTCATGACATGGACGCTTTATATTTCTATATATATATATATATATATATATAATTCAGAAAATGCTCTGTGTGATCTTCCAGTCTTGCTATTGTCTCTATTTCGATGTACTAATCCATGTTTATATTTTATACACGCCTTTAGCTTTCATCGTTAAAAAGCAGAATTTGATATCGCTCGTTAAAGTGACTTTGAATATATTTAAAAGTCAATGATACGGTTTAAAAGTAACAATGTTAATTGCATCTTTCAAGTAACAATATGTCAAGAATATTTATTTTTAGACTATAAAGTAATTTGAGTATATAAGCCAGATGAGAGTATAATGAAAGAATAACTTAGTTAGGAACCCTTAATTTTTTCTCATTTTGCCAACTGATCTATGTACTTGGTATTAGTCATCAAAAAGTTAACAGCAGAAGCACTAATGACTCATGTTGATGCTGTACATAACTAAAAAACATTCGAAACATTTTCCCTGTATTTTTAGGATATTTCGATTACAAAAATGTTCATTCACCTGAATTGGCATTCACAGTGAAAAGTAAAGTGAAATATACCGTGATTAGTAATAATTTTATTTTTTCTCTTTTCTTCCCTCTATTATGATAGAGGGAGGTCTATTTACATTAAAACATTAACTTCTGGCTAAAAAAAATATATTTATTGAGAAAGTAGAAGTAATTCAGTTGGGTGCGTCTGTCCTTATCAGATTATGGATTGCTCACTACTGGTTTTTCAGTGAGAATTTGCGAAAGTGGCCAAAAGTGGAATTAGATTTCGTCAAAGTGGCAAAGTAATTGGTCAATTTGGTGCAACAATATTGGTGTTGTTGAGCTAGAGAATAAATTGTTATATGAAAGAGAACAAGGTCAATACAATGATCATCCATTTCAGTTTAAAATAACATCCGTACTCACATAAAAGAATCAAAGGTAGAATGATAAAGGTTTGTTGAAAAAGGGAAACTAACCGTTGACATCTACACGTATTTCTTTATCATTTTCCTAAATATGTTTGAAAATCGAACGCAATTTTGGTTCACCCGTTCACCCAAGTAGCCTTCGCCATCAACTGCTGTCACCAAATGGTTATGATCAAGGTCGATACCATACACATGAAAATCATTGAGGTCTAGATCAGCCAAGTCTGACATGGTCAAATCCGGAAGCGACTCAAGAGCAGACTTCTTTTTACCAAAGAGAAACTCAATCGTATGCCCATCAGCGCGAATGCAGCTATCAAAGATGTATGGTATAATTTTAGTTGGAGTGTCAAGATTAAACCACTGAAGGTTATCTTCAGAAGCGCCAAGGCCGACCTTTTTGAAGTTCAATGATTGTTGAAATACCCTAAACTTTAAACACTATGTTTTTATCACTGGCAAAATATCGCGATCGTCGGTGTCATCAAAACGAACACCACAGGTAGTCAAGAGATGCTTCCATGCTACGTCATCGAAGGTCACAAATTTTCTCTGTAGACTAAAGTTTGGTAGCAATGAAAAAAGCTTGGTAGACTTTGTAAACGAAGCAGTTTCCGACTTGAAACACAACGCAGGATCAATCATTGCCCTTCCAGATAAAAACAGTTGAGAAACAGTTGAGACAACTCTAACTGACGACGGGTATTGGTGATGATCCTTGTTAACTCTTGAATAAAAGGTGGATTGAGCTGGTATCGAATAGTGAAGTTTGGGTCATCGCCACTGATGATACGAGGAGCCGATTTGAGCACCATTTGCCTCTTTCTTCGTAGTAGATTCTTGGAGTCGTTAAACTCGTTCAATCTCATCTTCAACCAGTCCATGTCACATTTATCAATGATTTGGCTACCGACTGTTTGCATATTAGAGCTTTCCATCTCGTTCAATAGAGTCCACAAGACTTTTACAAATACATAAGGAGATGTTTTTAGTGTCTCGGAATTGATTGAGGATGGACCCAAGATACCATCCAAACGACCAAAGTATCCAATGTATTCCATGGCACGAACAATATCATCTGACTCGGGTGTTGGTTCATTTTCCAACTCGATGCGCGCAAGCACAGTGTATAGATAGGAGCAAATATCTTTCATCATGGCGGCACCAGGTAACTCCTGAATATGAATATTAATTTTATTATTATTAGCGCCTTTTCCAACTATTGTTTTTTTTTTATTTTTACCTCATGAGGGACCATTTCCCTAGTCAAAAAACTAATGTAGTTTTCAGCACGCAGGCGGAAAGTCTCAGTTACGGTATTCAAGTTGGCGATGGCAATGATATCCTTCATGTAAGCAAAACATGTGTTATAGCCAGATAGGTTCGGTACCGTCATCGGGGCAAATAGGTACAGTTGAATTTTAACCGAAAATGAATTTTAACTGGACTGTACGGTTTCCGGTTGGACTTTAACTTATCTCTGAGGTTGGAACGTGAAAAAAGTCGAATTTGAACGGATTTCTACTTAGGATATCGTTACATGCACTACATTTTTCACTACAAATTAAATTAGAGTGACGTCGTTCAAAAAAATAAAGGTATAGCATGAGCATGATATTGCTTTACCTTTTGCAAAGAGCCAAAACGATGTGAACATCAATACAGTAGATTCCCGCCAACCTCCTTCCGTTCATGAAGCCATTTCATTGTTGTCACAAATAAAAGAACTGCACCATGAAGAATGATGATTCACTATTGATAATAATTAAGAATAAAGTAAGTATAACCATGAGTGTGTATTACCAAAGATAACTTACCATATTTTGAGATAATTGGTATCATTTTGACGGAAAGTAAAGAGGTACGTTTTTTGTAGATCATAGTTTGAGGGAAAGAAAGAAAGTGAAAGAGAGGAGAGATAAATAAAAATAGTTTTCTCTGTCTTTTATTATTTACCTTGCATAATCAAAATGAAACAAGTAATATTTCTTTCTTTTTCTTTTGATAAATAAATATAGATGTAACAATCAAACCATTGTTCTCTCCTTAATATTAATGAACAGTTACCTCTTTTGCAAATGGCAACAACATGCTCTATTGGAAGTATGCTCATTTTCTATCAATCAGTGATGCAGTATTATT
>VCJC01002912.1:0-12130 GCA_024140195.1 Backusella luteola | reverse complement strand
ATCGTTATTATTATTTGAGGTAAAAAAAAAAGAGCGTATAGTACTAACACAGCGAATGATAAAAAAACTCTTGGATCAAAATTCACATAAACTTATATTCCAAATACCATAATCGACATCCATTAAAGCTTCTATTAATCAACACTCTTAAAATTAAATTATTAATCAAACTACTTTCAGAGAAAGAAGCCAGTTTCATTAAATGCATGAAGTTATTTAGACCAACACGGTTATACTTTGATCCCGGCTGCATGAAAAATTGATTAAATGGAGCCATTGCTTAATGTCTATATATGAGTAAATTATACATATATAAACAATTATCATTTACATACATATACATATATTATATTATAAGAGGTGAATCTCGATATTACAGCTTTTTTCTCGGTTCTAACCGAACTCTCTCAGCAACCTATTATTAGACACACAATATAGTCCCGCAAATCAACACTTTATGGTTCCCATTATAATGCAAATAAATTGTCTATTTCAAAGGCAAAGAGCCAACTTGGATAAATTTTTTATACCCTGTATTACTGTTTTTTTCAAGAAAATGAGAAAAAATTTCAAATTATTGAGAAAAAAAGGGGAATAGTTGAGAAAATATTTCAAATGAATGAGAAAAGCACAAAGAATAATTGAGAAAAATATCATTTGCAATGAAAAACAATGGAGAGCACAGGGGTTCATTTAGATTTGACATGAAGGACGGGAACGGATTACCATGATTTGTTGGATTTTGAATCATAAAGCAAAAAAAAATAAAAAATTAGATATACATGAATTTGCTTTAGTTTTAATTCTACTTACGTCGTTATTGGACTATGTTAGAGGCCGGCGATAACCGGCCATGAAGTTATTGGGCATAGGGGCATAGGGGCATAGAGGCATAGAGGCCATAAAGGAGCGGAGAGTTGGCAGACGAAAACAAACTTAAAAAAAAGAAGACAGCTGATGGTGCGGGGAGGTATTGGAAATCTACAATAAAGTTTAAAAAATTGTAATATACAGATACAGTATAAAGTTTGACGGAGCTTTACAACTTTTTATATTTGAGAAATTGCACTGGATCTCCAGAAGAAGTAAGCATCCTCTTGGTGCTTGGCAATCGTGTTCTCTCCGAAAGCTCATAAAAAGTATAGTGTTTTATAACATCCCCAATTTGATCTGGGTTTTATCCATTATATTAAGCGTTTTACATGTCACTACCGCAAAAAGAAAGCCCACACCACTAACTACCTTCCACTGCTCCATGGTTCAACGCATTACCAAAAAGGTAAAAAAAATGGCCGAATTGACCAATCAAAGCTAAACTATTCAAAGCTTCATTTCTATTTTCACGTTTTTACTCACATAATTTTACCTATATATCCGTTTCAATATAGCAATCTAGATAGAGTAGACATACTTTCAAGCTAATTCCAAAGGGTTATTTGTGTAACGACTGTGTTTGCACATTTTTTTAAACTTTTGTTTCTCGATTTCGAAGAAAGAAGATACACCTTCTTTATTTGGCTTTAAAGTAACGAAAAAATAAGGCTAAAAAAATATGGGTATTTTTTTAAAACAATTTATAAATCGAAATTACTTTTTAAGCTAACGACATATTTTTTTTTTACACTTTGCATGATGCTTAAATATTCAGTTTCCAGCATAGCTTTCATTATTCAACGAGAATGTGTTTTAATTAAAAACGGAAAAACAATTTACTTTCACTTTTTGCTGATTAACTATATACTTCTTTTTTAATGAATGAGAGTTGTTGTATTTATAATGAGATTCACATAGTAAGGAGGGAGCGTATCTTGAATTATTGATCACGCATAGAATCTCTGAAATCATATGTTCTAGTTACTTGGATTGTATAAGTGATACATGAATTTTATTTTCAGTTAAAGGAATTATGTAAAAAGTATTTAGGAAGGAAAGTTAAGCATAGTATTGACAAACAAAAAGATATACTTTTTAGACTAATTATATATACTGAATTGCTGGGGGAGAAAAGATATGAACAATTGTTTTTGTAAAAAAGTAAAGGTCTGTTACGAGATGATGAGAAAGAGGAGGACTTTAAATAGGGAAATAATGTACAAAAAAAGATTTATAAGGGAAATAATCACTCGGAAACCGTAGGTAATGTTGGTGGTGGTACAGATGGAGGCTTCGAGCGTGGGGGAGGCATTGCTGGTGGAAGTTTTGATTCCCAACCGGGTATATCAGTAAGAGAGAGCCTTGGTTTGTGTGAATTTGAGCGTTTCAGAATAGAAGTCATTGCTGTATTTGGTGTTGTTGCTGGAGGTAAACTCTGGCGATGTCTTCTTTTTTCTTCTGCCATTTTCAATGGAATAAGTATCTTGTAATCATCGGTTAATGTGAATGATGTCAATACTTGATAGGATAAAACGTCGTTGTAACCAATTTTGATGCATGCAACGATTTTTTTCAGCAATTCTAACCAGGTTTTCATTTGTTTAGCTGTGTCGCACCGGATATACCATTTAGACAGTGGTTTTCTGACTTCAATAACATAACCTTTTTTGAAATCTTCGGTGGCAAAAACAACAGTGTCTTCAGTCAATATAAAATGCTCTCGAGCAGGTTCTGTTACTCTCTCTGGCTTGTATATCAGGATAGCATTTTCCATTAAAATGAAATGTCTTTTTTTCCAATTCTTTTTAAATGCAAATGGAGGATGCTGTTCATATTTATCCATCAAGTCTGAATATATTGGGTTATCAAGTGCATTTTGTAATGATGTACACCAAGGGTCGAACGTCAAGAGAGATTCTTGACTCGAGGACATTAGCTTTGTCAAGTCATTGGTGCTGGTATTGGCAAAGGAGTCAGACAATGATTTTTGATGAAAGCTGGGGTAAAACCGAAACAAGACTTGATTTCTGAAATTCTCAGAAGTTGTTGCTCCAGATAATAAAAATCGTGATGAAGGTGATAAGGATGTAAGCGTAGAACGAGTAGCTAAAAAATGAGATTTTTATTTAGAGCGGGGTATAATTTATTTTGTTTACTAGATTTAAGATATTTACAATTTACAATTTGTTCTACTTCTGTAGTTTGAGTTTGCTGTTGCTCCAAGTCTCCTTCGATACTAATATCCGAGCTTGCAACGCTGAGCCTTCGACTTGAAGCGCTGGTTGTCGTAGTTGTAGTTGTTGCCGTTGCTGAAGAAGATTGAGATCCGAATGAATGTCGAAATGAATCTTTTACAGGTGATATTGCCAAGCCAGAACTTACGCCTTCAGAAGACAAGGCTACTGTAGTGGACATAATTGTTTATACTTTGGTGTATGTGTATATAGATGAAAATGTATGTATAAATGTGTTTTTAATATTGCAAGTGTAAAGAGAAGAGGAAAAAAGAAGGAAAACGGAAAAAAAGAAAACTAAAAGGTTTTTTTGCAAGTAGGTCACCCTACTTGGTCTAAATTTAATCTTGTAGCATTTAGTGACAGAATTAGGTCATTGGCAAAAGTCTTGTGATTGCCGGACTGTCCAGGATCTCTTGAGAGAAGTAACCTCCAATCAATTGTGTAATTTATTTGAGAGAAGTGGAGGCTGAATTTAGAAGGCATAACTAAAAAAGGGTTAAGCCAAACAGGAACTCTAAAAAGAAAGAGTAGCACTTTTTAGGCACTGTGTGTATATTTTTTTATTTTCGTATTTTTCCTATTATTCCTTTCATGGATGGAGTTATGATTCGAGGAACGAGTATATTTGTTATAAATATGAATAGAAATGTAGGAAACTAAAAAAAAGGGACAAATGATCTACTATGTTTTAATAAAACTTAATAATAATTATCATTATTTTTTAAATTATTGTATATTCAAACGAATGTAAGCTTATGGTATTTCAAGCTATTTTTATAACATTACGAATATATATTTATTTATACTTTATTCTCATTACTTTCGATACCAGCACTATAGCTACTATTACATATATCTGCATTGTATTTTTATAGCATGGCATTACTAAATATTCTAAAACATCAACCATCCATATTACAAATAATATAAAAAAAAACCACACTTTTTGTTTCATCGATTATAAGCAGCATGACAACATGAGGCTATATTCGTGCAACACATCTCTCCAAGATCTCTTCGTGGGTCCCCGCAATCCCAATTCCAATGATAAAAGAAGATGTCATATAACATCATTTTAGAATGTGGTATTGCGCTATTGATTAGATGCGTTAAAAAAATGAATAGCGCATCAAGCTGTAGTAAATTATTACATGGATGAATATGAATCTCTGGGGTTTAAAAAGACGACAGAATTTCTCAGTAAAGCCATTTCAAGGGGCAAATGAGTAAATAATCTGCTATAAAATCCCAATTTAAATTATATAATAACAATATACAATAAAAAAACGACCTTGTAAAGAATCGAGAACATAGATGAAGTACGACGAAAGATGATCAATCATCCAAAATGAACAAACGTCACAAAAAGAAGAAATAAGTAAAGTTCAAGTGTCAAGTCAGTGCTTTGTACAAGTTGTTGCTAATTTACACATTTTAGCTTTAATATGAACGAGGTTTTCCGTTATATAAAGTAATTAAGCTTATACACAAGACGTTCAGTCCAAGAGGAGAATTGTAATCTGATCATAATAAAAAGCTTTTTTTTTCTTCCTACTGCTTTGTGATACCAACTGAGATTCATAAAAAGATCTCAAAGTACCAAATGTTAGGTTTTTTAAAACATTTAAGTTATTATTATTCTGTTGAGCTTAATATGCAATAATGAATCAGATACTTGCTCACTTACTTTTTGGCCAACCAAGTAAGTATTAATGAAGTAAAAACATGTAATAACAAGAAGTTGTAGTTAGATTCTTTTTTTTTATAAAAATTACAATTTGAATATAACGCCGAGTTTCTAGCATCTTTCAGATGAGATAAGATAAAAAAGTAACACAATCCACAATATCAGAATTCACAATTGATTATAGAATAATTAGATCTCGGAAAAAAAAGCCCAGGAAAATAAAGCTTTAATTTTACAAAAGAAGTGTTCAAATAAAGGAAATATCTCCTTTACTTCAATATCGTCTACTGACTTTTACCACTCAAAGTAGCTCGTCAGCATACAATTTCTTGTAGTAAAAAGAAGAGCATTGACTGACTACCAATCGAGAATGGAACTCCATGATATCCAATCTTGAAAGTGTACTTTCCACAAACCACAAAACTACTATTTTGGATATGATATCTAACAAGTCGCCATACAAATCGAAACACTGTGTATGAGTATATCTGACCTCTGTTTGGCACTATATGCCCCACATTTATTAGGTAATTCAAAAGGACTGTTATTCTTTCAAAGTGCACAGGTGGCTTAGCCGTTTATTTGATTTTAGTTTAATGCAATTTTTTTTTTTTTAATTCTTTACTTTACCCTTTTCAACAAAAATGTCTTTGAAGCAACAGTTGAAAAAGATCGGTACTCTCGATCTACGTAATGTAAGCGACACTTCGAGAAAATACAAAGCCTCGTTCCTCTTCACTGCTCGTGAGGCAGCAGACCAAGATCTCGAAACGATCTATTCAATCGCTTATAACGGTATTATGGAACTCGTCATTCTCGATGAAAAGTTCTCTGCCTTTGAAGCAACTTTGTTTTCCGAAAGAATGAAGTCTGTCGATAGAATTCTTCAGGTATTTACTTGACTCGTTTTTTAGCATTTATTTCGGTCGTATTGACACTTGTTATAGACCAGCGACGAAAACGCTAAACTTAATAGCAGCATCAACTCGTTCCTTTGTCAGTTGTCACCTTATTTCTTGTTGAAACCTGCCGGAAAAGTATTGGAATATCTTATTCGTCGTTTTAGAATCGAAGAATTCAATGTTGAATCGATTTTGAAGTGCATATTACCTTACCATGAAACAAAGTCGTTTGTTAAAATGGTTTCTATTCTTGGCATTGAGTAAGTTTAGGGGGAAGTTTTGTTATAGAGAGAGAGAGTATTTATTGATTGATTGGTTCCTTGTAATAACAAAATAGAGCGAAATCACCATGGGAGTTCTTATTGCCAGTCAAAAAGAGTCAACTGCCCCTTGAACGATCCTTGCTTGTCAAGAAAATGATGAAAAACAGATTTGTCTTTGATTTCATTTGTAATATGGCAGTCAAACCTCTTGTTCCATTCCAAACGCTTTACTCTTTCTATGCTGCTCTCTTGACTGATTTTATTAAGCTCGCTCCATCCGTTACCGACGATATGTCCATCGCTCTCATGCCTCATCTTACTGATGGATTTAAAGCAAAGAAATTGCCAGAGTTACAGCTTGCAAGTTATATGATTGTCTCTCAATTAGCCTCTAAAGCCTCTTTTAACGGTAAGGCTGCTGAAGAAATGGTCAAGACAATGATCAAATACTCCAAGAAAGGACTCTACAGCCATTGTGTCTTGACTATTGTTCACATTTGCCAATCCCAGAATAGCTTGGATCGTATTTCTTCAAAATATGCAAAGTTGATGATTAGCAACGTTAACTTTGAGAAAACCATGCTTGAAATCACCGAAAAATACGCCACTGACAGATTCTTCAAGATTATTATTCCATCCATGACCAAGGAAACCGAAAACACTCAGCTTTTAGAGTCTTTGTCTTTACAGAGTTATCTTTCTAGTGACAACATCAAGCTCTTGTGCCAGTCCATCATTTCCAACTACCTTGAACTTGTCAAGTCTCAAAACTCTGAGCAAGAAAGAACAGATTACACTTCAAGCTACCAAACCCTCTTGGCCATCATCTCTCAGCGCTATGTTGAAGAACTTGACTCTGTTTTGGCTGCCAACTTATCCGATGAATCGGTTTCAAAGAGCCTATACGAGTTTACATCATCTGCATTCAAGGGCACTAGACATCAAGTCATCGAAGAAGCAAACACCACTCTTTATCTTTGCTTGAACAGTCCCTCTGCTTCGAACCGCTTGCTTGCTGTAAAGAAATTGGTCGACATCATCGATGATAAGTCTAATCCTTTGACCCAGTCCCCTGAAATATTCGAATCCTCTTTCCTTGGATGCTTGGAACGCTTTGGCCCATTGTTAACCTATGCCGTTGATGATGTACCTCATCATCTATTGGAGCATGTGTCTGCCGAAAAGATCCTCGCCGCTCTTAGCGATATCTTGCAAGAACACGGTGCATACAAATCAAAGGATTCTGTTTCCGTCATCAAGTTCCTTTTGTGTGACTTTGCCAAAAAGCATCCTGAATTGGATGAATCTGTAGGTTGCATCGTCTCTGTATTTATGTTTGTTGCACCCACTGCCAACAAAAATGCTCTTGTGAAGAAACTTCCCAAAACTGGGGCTGTCAACTCTAAACTACTCAAGTCCATGGTGAATGATCTTAAAACTTCTTTGAAGGAAGGTGAAAAGGGCGACTACATTGCCTTCATCAAGCTTTTAGCCAAATCCACTGATACCATTTCTACTGACCTCTGGGTTAACATGGTAAAGAGCAACTTGGTTGCTGAAAACAGCATTGGTCTCTTGGTTTTGTCGCATGCTGTCGTCTTGTCTGAAGGAAGCAGGCAACACAGTCTTAGCTCCGCCTTCTTGGATGCCATTTTATACTTGATTGGTAAAAAGAAGAACCTGTTTTACACTTGTGAGCTTCCCTCCGAATTCAGAAAGGTTGAAAGTGGATTACCTTCCGACCAAGTCATTGATAGCTTTAGAAGCATCAACAAGGTTACCACTACCGACATTATCCAGCTTGTTCAGTTCACAGTGCTCGGTCTAACCGTCAACACCAAACGTAGCTCTGGCGCCATTGAATGGTTTAACATTAAATCATCTGACGATAAATATCCTCAATTCCTTATTAAACTCTTTAAGACTCTTGTTGGTGGCTCTCATTTAGGCTCATTTGAATATGCTATTACCGAATTTATCAAAGGACACCTTCGTGATGATATTCTCTGCTTCTTGACAAGTATTTGGACAAACAATGGTAAGTTTATTTTTTTGGTTATTAAGAGCTCTGTGTTTTGACTTGTGAATTTAGATAATGTAAAGGTTGTCCGTGCACGTGCTTTACAAGTTACTGCCTCATACTTGGAGCAATATAGTAAGAGCAGTACAGCTATTGACTTCCAAAACTTGGTGCCTGCCTTATTCCCAACTCTCGGTGATGTCAACAACTCTGTTCGTGTTCAAGGTGTTCACTGTTTAGAATATATCCATGACATTTATAGTTCTAAAGGCTTACCCTACGGTCCAAAGGTTTATAATGCTGATGATGCAATGGAAAATGGAGCCAAATCATCTGGAAAGCTTAATGCTTTCAGTGCTAGTGAACTTTATGGTACGCAAGTCAACTTCCCTACACTTCGCTCAAATGACATGTCGCATCTTGTTGACTTTTTGTGGTATAGAAACAATGAAATCTCTAAGGATCATAGCTATACCATACATTTGTTCAAAGACTATCTCTCTTCTTGTGAAAATGCCAAGTCTAAGGTTTTCAAAACTCGCATGGCCAATACTTTGGATTTCTTGCTTCGCCACGTTATTGCATCACCTTCTATTGAACTCCAGATTAGTATGCTTGGTATGCTGGACTCGGTCGAGAGTCCATTGAAACTCGCAACTTTGGCTCCTCTGTTGGAGAACACACTTAACAAACCTCGTAATAAGGAAAGCAACAACTTGGTCCATTACCTTATCCGTGCATTCTTGCCCTCAAATGCTAGCAGCTTGGGAGCCAAGTCCGATACCACCCTTCCCCTCTTCCTCCGTTTACTTGCTAATAAGGATGCTCTTGAGGGTGAAGATGACGATGGATGGCAGATCTCCACCCGCCGTTTTGCTTTGCAGCAAATTACCTCCGAGTTCTTTAGCCAGGCTACTTCTATCGCGCAAGACAAGATTTTCTCTTCTCTCATTGACATTGCAACCAACGGTATGCAGAATGATGTTCGTGCCTCAAAGACTGTATTAGCACAAATTGATATCCCTGCAAAGATGTTTGAGGATGTCCTTACTTCTGCAGCTAAGGCTCTTACCGGAGCTTCTACTACACCCACTACATCCAAGGCTAAACGTGCACGCGCAGCTGAAGAGGTGGCTAAACCTGTCGATCTTTTCGAACTTGTTACTGTGCTTGAACTTATCGAATCCAAAACAATTAACCATGACGAGAATCTTGTTAAGCCATTGTTTGAAGTCTTTACTGCCATGGTCAATGCTGACTTGCGTGATTCCCCTGTATCTCTTGAATATATCAATCAACTTATCATGTCTTCTCTCACAAGAATCATCCAGTCTGCTGAAGAAAGAGGCGTCCATGTTGAAGAATCAACTCTTAGAGTTGATATCGTTGTTCAGTGTATCCGTATTACTGGTAATCCTCAAACACACAACCAAGCATTGCTGCTCATGGCCACCATTGCCTCAATGTACCCCGAGTGTGTCTTGCATAATATTATGCCGGTATTCACTTTTATGGGTGCCAATGTTCTCCGCCAGGATGACAATTACAGTTTCCAAGTTATTCAGCAAACGCTTGAAAAGATTCTTCCTCCTCTTGTTGTATCTAGCAGAAAGACAAACAACAACAATGCTGCTGCTTTGGTCCTTGAAGTCAAGCCTATTATTAAGGTGTTTGTCGATGCTTTGTTCCATATCCCCAAACACAGACGTCTTCGTCTCTTCACTGTTCTCATTCACACCTTGGGAGAAGATGAATTCTTGTATGCCATTGTATCACTTTTGTTGGAGAAGTTTACCGAAAGACTTGCAAAGGGTGCTCGCAGTGATGCTGAGTCTCTTACTGAATTTAGCTTGATCATCTGTCAGAACTTCAGCCCCGAGACACAAATGAGAGCCATTTTAGAGCTTCTGAGTTCCCTTCTTGCCCTTCCCAACGAGAAACCCGAAGACGTCAGCATGGATGATACCAACTTATTCAATGTCAGTGAGCATAGTGCCAAGCAACTTCGACAGTACAAGCTTGCTACCCTCGACTTCATTGGTCAGCTCTTGACATCAAAGGGCTTCTTGGGTAAGGTGATGACATTAACCAACACAACCGAAAATTTCCAGCAGACCATGCAACCTCTGTACCTCCAGGCTGTCGAGCTCATCTTGAAGAATGTTACCTATTATACCGAGTATCGCGACACCTATTCTGTATCTAAAGATGCCAATCCTGCCATCACTAAATTCTGGAGAGCTGTTCTTAAGGTCATCTATGATGTTTTGGACAAGATCAACTCCTTACTTCCATTGAACGCTTTCATTGAAGTTATCAGTGAGCTTATTAAGCACAATGACTATGCCATCCGTCGTAAGGCTATGAATATTTTCAACGAAAAGATGGAATCATTTGAGGGTGCTGCTCCTGAAGGTGAAGAACAGGCTTTGGTTGATATGACTAAGAACTTTACCTCTGTTCTTGAGAAGGAAACCGCAGGCTTGGCTGGTGAAGAAAACAGTATTGTCAACAAGCAATCTGCTCTTATTTGTATTTCCTCCATTGCCAAATTACTTGGCAGTCTCTATCCTGGTCAATTCTCCGATGCCATTCCTGCAGTGACCGGTTCCAATGGCCTTGGCTCTAATAATGCTCAGTTGCAAATCTCTAGTCTTGTTTCTCTCACTGTTATTTGTCGTGAAATTGGTCCACGTGCAGTTCCTCATCTTCCCAAGTTCATGCCTGTTGTTACTGAACTCTTATCAGTTTCTGTCAAGGCTGAAAGCCCCAACCTTCTTCTTCAGCTTGGTATTGTTAGTGCTTTGGAGACCATCATTAATGTCTTGCCTCACTTCATCAGTCCTTATATCACAAAGATTCTCTCTGGACTTTTACATCCTTCCATTTATGTCAATGATGCTTCTCACAGCCAAAAGGGAATGATTGAATCCAAGACCAGATCTGTCTTGACTGAGCTTGCAACCAATGTTCCTCCCCGTGTTCTTTTAGCACCTGTCTTTAACTTTTATGATAATGCAATCGAGAATGGTAAAGATGCCACTCTTGCATTCTTCTCTGTTGTTTCTCAAGCCATCCGTACAATGTCTCGTGATACCATGACCTCTCACTACAAACAATTATTCAAGTTCTTTTTGCTTAGCTTTGATGTACGTCGTGCTCAATCAGCCGTCTTTTCTGAATCCGATATCAATGAAATCGAAGACACCATTATCTCTGCATTCCTTGATTTGGTGATGAAGCTTAACGAAACTTTGTTCAAGCCATTGTTCTTGAAGGTTGTTGATTGGGCAACTGTTGAATTGGCTGTTGATGGTGTCAACGTTTCTGAGGACGGTCTCAAGCGTGTTTTGTTCTTCTACAAATTTACCGATGCACTTTTGGAGAAGCTGAAGACTATTTTCACACCTTATTATGCTTACTTGATCGACGATGTCATCATGAGATTAGAACGCTACAAGAACGAAGAACAAGAAATCGATTCTCTTTGGGATTACATTATGTCATCACTCCGCAAATCCTTCTTGTACGATAGTGATAACTTGTGGAACGCCACTAAGTTTGAAAAGATTCTTGATCCCGTGGTTGATCAAATGCTGATTACAACAAAGGGCACCAGTGCTGACTATCTTGCCCGCATGAACACCTATGTTGTATCCTGTGTTGGTCAGATGGCTACTACCGTCTCTAATGATGCTCTTTGGAAGCCTTTGAATTACAAGGTGTTGATAAAGACAAGAGAAGACAATCCAGAAATCAGATTAGCTACCTTGAAGTGTATTGAGGAGTTCTATATCCGTCTTGGTGAAGAGTGGCTTCTCTTCTTGGCTGAAAGTATCTCATTCCTTGCTGAACTTATGGAAGATGACGATGTCCGTGTTGAGAAATTGGTACAACAAGTCAATGCTGAAATCGAGTCACATTTGGGTGAAAGTTTAGACAAGTTCTTTAATTAGATTCAATTCATACAATTGCATAAATATGTACAAAAATTTCAATAAATATTATCATAATTTACAATGTAAAATTATAGTCTACTTCGTTTTACTTTATGTTATTTTAATGACGACATCTCTATTGAAGTAGTGATGTACTGTCTTTTTCAAGAAAATGAGAACAAATTTCAAATTAATGAGAAAAGATTTCCA
>VCJC01002910.1:72622-86810 GCA_024140195.1 Backusella luteola | reverse complement strand
TTTCTGACTCGGTAGAACCAGAAAAGTCGTTAATAGAAGAAAGCCTAGTTGAAGATGGGGATATGCACAAAAAGAGGTTTAGTTGTACTTGAAACACCGAGCTGAGCGAGTAACAGTTAAATGTAATGCTCAAGTCAGTTAATTCTCTATCTCAGAATTTTAAACGTATATAATATTCAATAAAAAAATGCATCTTCTCCTATTATCATAGCTACATCCTCATATTCATCACCTTGCATAATCTTCATGTGGAAACCCCCACAGTCATGAGCACACCTCTCTCAAAAATAAACCAAATTTTATAACTCAGTTCGCACTAGCTTTTTGGTACAACATTTTGCATAAACATCAGTGAAATCAACCTGCAACAGGAGCTGTGGGGAGAGGTATAGTAAGAGAAAAATGGAATCGTTGGCGCTATCTTTTTTTAAAAAAATCGCCCCTAAAGCTATGTTTCAGGAGAATCAGTAACCACGCTTATTAATGAAATAGAACTTTTTTTTTTAAAAAATCACATTAAAACAAGGGCCTTAACTTTTTGGTGGGAGACTTATATTATAATTTTTCTAAAAGTATACATTTGTACTTCGTATTAATGATTTTATATTATTTAATTAACTTTTAACACCATCTTATTTTCACAGTATAGTATAAAAAATGCTCCTTTTTACAAACTGACACGTCCTAATTCATCAATACGGAGATTTTGGCAAAATAGAATACCTAAAAGGTCAACCTGCTAAGATAAAAAATAGCCAAATGTATAATAATCAGCTAAAAGAAAATGTAAATAACCAAATAGTAATTAAGAAACGAATGTGCCAAAGGCTACCTGGCCATCCATTCGTGGAGAAAAGTAATATTTTTTGACAAATAAAGCGGAAAATATTTGAGCCATGCTCTTCGAGACCCACCTAGTTATGCCAAAATACGTAGTTAAAATATATCATATCTCTACGTGAGTTTTTTCTCACTCATAAGCATAGCATTTAATATATCAAGCTCCTTTTGGGATTAGATATGCATCCATCATCAAATAGATAGCCATAAAAAACACACTCGATCTTTTTTATTTTTCTCACCTTTTCTCTCTTTTTTTTTCTTTATATCAACTCATTATGTCTGAAAAAGCTGATGATATTCAAGGACCACTTCCAATCTCTAAATTAAAGGTATAATAATAGTACACCCACATACCAAAACAAAACTTATATACTAATATGCTCCATAGGAAAGTGGTATCTCTCTAAGCGAAATTAAAAAACTGCAGGAGGCTGGATTGCATACGGTGGAAGCACTCGCCTTTACCCCAAAGAAAATGATATTAGCTATTAAAGGTATATCAGAAGCAAAGGCAGATAAGATTTTACGTGAAGGTATTTTTGTTTTCTTTTGATGCAAAAATGCCAAGAGAAAATCTCACCAATGATAAATAATAGCAATGAACTTCGTTGAAATAAAATTCACTACGGCAATGACAGTACATAAAAACCGACAGGACCTCACTATGATAACCACAGGTTCTAAAGATCTTGACAACCTACTTGGTGGTGGTGTAGAAACTGGTACTATCACGGAAATATTTGGTGAGTCACGTACAGGAAAAACCCAGCTCTGCCACATGCTAGCAGTTACTGCTCAACTACCTTTGAGCATGAACGGAGGTGAAGGAAAATGTTTGTTCATTGACACCGAAAATACCTTTCGATCAAATCGGATACTGTCTATCTCTGATCGCTTTTCTATTGATGGCGATGAAACGTTAGATAATATCGCTTTTGCTCATGCTTATAATACTGATCACCAAAGTTCACTTCTACTCCAAGCTGCAGGAATTATGTCGGAAACTCGCTTCTCTATGCTAATTGTGGATTCTGCTATCAATCATTTCCGAAAAGAATTCACGGGCCGTGGGGAACTTGCCACAAGACAAATAAATCTATCATTATTTCTCCGTCAACTCCAGGCCCTTGCTGATGTTTACGGAATAGCGGTAGTTATCACTAACCAAATGGTAGCTCAAGTTGATGGTGCCTCTCTTTTTACTTCTGATCCTAAGAAGGCTACTGGTGGTCATATTATTGCTCATAATTCATGCACTCGTCTCTACTTGAAAAAAGGACAAGGCGACAACCGTATTTGTAAAGTCTATAGCTCTCCTTGTTTGCCGGAATCAGACTGCACTTTTACACTTAGTGAAAATGGTATTCGTGACAGTGCCTAAAAAATGACAGAAAAAAAACATGAATAAGTAAAAAAAAAGACAAATGTCTGTGCATTATAGCAACACGTGAATAAACATTCTTGGCAATATATACTTACAATCATGAATAAATATTAAAATAACAATAAAAAGGAGTAAAGGGAGAAAGAATTTATTTTCCGGCTTTGTCTTCTATCTTTTATAAAATATATAAATATAATGCTAGCTTCAAAGACGAGGAAACTCTATAGATTAAAATCAAAAAATAAAGAAAGCGTTTCAGTCGATGACCTTGCTATTCTTGTAAAAAGACTATCGGTTCAAGTTGATGATTTGGAACACTGGGTTACTGAATCGAATCAAAAAACTCAGGAACCAGAATTGGAAGCTTCAAATACTAGCGATTCCTTGGTTTTGGCACCACACCACATCATTGACCCTTGGTCTTCGGAGGTACCTCCAAATTATGGTGCACTGTTGCACAGACTAGAGGACATTAAAGTCCTGCAAAATTGTCCTAATTCTTGTTGCAGCTCAACAGCTACTGTTAACTGTGTTCAAGGTATTCCTTGGCCAGAACCTGCTCCACCATTTTCAGGCTGCTTTTCTACTGAAGCAGACGACATACTTGATGTTCAATATACGCATTGGTGTACACTGATGCGCTGCTTACCACTTATGGATCCGGTGGCTACGTCCTATGTCAGAACCATGGGACTTTATGCAATGAGAGATATATTAGCAGCAAAGGTTCCTCAAAAGAGCGAGAATGATGCTCTATCGCCAAAGCCAACTACAACAGGAAATTCCCTATCCAGTAAATTCGAAGATGAACAGATCAAGGATGAAATATTTACTGAAAACACTACACCGACCGATTCTGTGGAAATGTTAAATGACGAAAGTTATTTTAAAGAAAAGAAGAACAAAATGAAAAAATACAAGAAAATCATCAAATGGATATCTTCCAAAAGAGAATTAAATAGTGCTCAACGCTAAATATATAGGCGTATACTCTTCTCAATTTACAGTTTTAGATACCTTATAATTATACATTTAATAATAAATAATTTTTAATAAATCTCCACTTAGCCATTAGTGACTTCAAAATAAGTTTGTAAATCTTATTAATAATGCAGAGCTAAAAACTAAACCTTCCTTATAATGAAAACACTTTTTGTAGATAATTAATTAATTTAAGCAATAATTTTTGCTTTATTCAAATTACAGTATTATTAATGCAATGAAATTTTCTTCCAAATATTGTGTTGAAGTAAATAGGTATCAAGTTTTTTTATCTTTAAATTATAATCGCACCAGCAAAATTCAAGCTATCAACAAGAACTCTGATGTAGTTTTCAACGTTACCCTCTCTTACAGCTGTAGGAGATGCGCCAGGAATGCCTCCAAAGTCATGAATGAGGCGCTCTTCATCAATGGTTACGTAAGACTTTCCTTTTTCATTTCGAACAATGGCTGCACTGCGACTAGAGCCATCGATATCTGAATCGCGCATGTTTTTAATAAGATGCTGGGCAATTCCGAGATCATCGTCGGGAATCCATACAGTAGGATAGGGAGCGAATGAGGAAGGATGCATATAAGCTTCTGTAGCATATAACGACTTTGCGGTACGAAGAAGGCGATCTCGCTCGTCATCATTTAATTGACGATCATCTTTTTGCTCGAGAGCAAAGAGTCGGTTCAAAAGAGCATTACGCGCATGATATGCTTCAACAGGGGTTGGAGAATTTTCTGAGCTATTTGTGGCTTTCTTAATAACTGGCTCTTTAGCTTTGAGGAGATCTTTTGAGTGATTTTCTTGATGATCAATTTCGGGATCTTCATCGTTACCGTCTTTAACCAATTCATCCCGTGATTCTTTATGTCCAGCGAGAACAACAGGGAAAGAGTCTGAATCATCTGAAGAAAAACTATTGATTTTAGTACGTTTGCCTTGATCTTCGTTGCCTTGGTCTTCGTGTGAATCTTCCAAAAGAGGTTGAGTTTCATCTTCTTCGCCAAATCGAGAGATAGGCAAATATTTGAATAAAGGCTTAAAAGCCTTATCATAATAAGCCAAGGCAAATATAGTCAATACCAACGTAATGATCATTAATACCAATTGACCAGTAGCACCCTTTCTAATGGCAAATAGACCAACCAAAGTGAGTTCAGAAGTAAATAAACCAACATAAACATGACGGATAGCTCTCGGGAAAGCACGGCCAGCAGTTTCAAACTCAAGCTCATACACATAAAGGAACTGATAAAGATATACAAAGTATTGAAAGGCAAAGAAAAGAATGATGAAAGGTATAATCAGTGGAGCAATCACAGCATACTCCAAACCAAGAACAAAGATGACTGTATGACCAGGGATAAGTGTACCAAGGTTTACGGTAGGACAAGTGCGCTTCTGACCAACCAACTGGCGAGGTGTAGTTGCAAACATGGGAGAAAGATATGATAAAAGATAAGGAACAACTTGAGCCATAGACTGACCAGCCTGATTAGTGGCCTGAAGCATGACGAAGGTAATGAAAAAGGTGGAAGCTTGAGGGAGATTGGCTGAGAGTGTAGTGATGATGTCAAGAGGATTTTTTACCAGCGAAAGAATGTTGGCAATACCACCCGAGATAGTTGACACGAGGACGACATCAAAGAATTGAAAGAAGAAAAATTTGTGCAACACAGACAATTGAACAAAAGATTTCTGAGGAATACCCTCGTTCTTTGACAAGATACCAAATATAATAGGAACAAGCGAAATAAGAATAGCCAATGCAACAGCAGGAAGAATACCCTGGATAATACCTACAATAGTAGGACCCAAATTGTTGATAACTGAAAGGAAGGGAATTACCTCACTAAGCTTTTGCAAATTAGCAATAACCTGGACAAATACAACTAAATTAAACCAAAGTTAGTGCCAAAATTTATGTATTTCATTTTAATCATAATCTAAATTTTACCTGGAATAGCCCAAAAGATAACAATTGCAGTTGTAGCAGAAATACTAATGAAGCGACGAATCAACCTTTCGAATGATCGAATATTAAGATTTTCCCAAATAACATCAGAAGGAGAAATATGAATATATCTTGGTGCCATCTGCATTGATGTTTTATGAACTAAACACTGTGCGGCCATGTGAGCAGCAATTTGCTGATTAAACTCAATGAAGGCTGAATTAAACTGTTTCATACTGCTAGTATCTTTTTGTTTTTCGTTTACTGATTCATTTAATTCCTTAATTTGGTTCATGTAGAACTGAATTGAGTCAACTTTGTGTCCGATGCAGGGTAAAGGAATAGGTAAAGACGTTTCGCGATGAGTGGGGCGAATTTTCTCCGGAATTTCTGATTTAGGTAAACCCTCTTCTACTTCATTTCCCTTTTTATGAAGATGCTTGTAAGTGGCCAATATCGCTTTTGTAATCGATGTTTCTAGGCTTAAGACCGCTTTCGTGCGTTTATTAACGAGTTCAGGAAGATCACCTAATTGTCTAAAAAACCAAAATGACAAATCAGTACTTTTTTATTCGCCATTAGGTCTTTGAAGATCATATCTATGTACCTATTGAGCCAAATACGACGAACGCCGCCAGGGTATTTGCTAAAAATACGCTCCAATTCTTCAGCGTTGTTTACTTCTTTCGGAATGGATGGCACATAGAGTGTACGTGCAGCTACTGTGTTGGCATATGCGGGACTAAGGAGATATTTTCTTCTCAATTCAATGTAGGTTTTTGTTTCACGAAAAGTGTACCATATCACTGATACTAAAAAGGTAAGTGTGATTTTTTCACTAGTGAGTAAATCTGACTGGTTAATTACTTAAAAATGACATGATTGAACTTACAAAACAGGATAATAGCAAGTAAGCAATGTGCCCAGGTGCGATTTACATCAATGACGTTACCCATTGTTAGGTAATTAAGGCCATTAAGGTGATCTTGCTCAAGCATATTAATAGGGAATAAAATAGGTATGGCGATAAGCGCGAACGCTGAAAAGACGAAAAGGCCCATTCGTAAGAACTTGAGGACCATGAAGCGATCGAGGCCGATGCTGTCGATAATTGTTTGATCATCAACCCGCAACAGTTGATACATCCACAGTAGATACCCTTTTTTTAAGGGAGGAGGTCTTCTCCTAGAGAGAACAGCCAAATCGTTAGTTAGTAAGATGTTGGCCAAATATCAGATAAATTACACCTACTCCTTTTCTATTGCATATGTCCTTGGTGCATATGTTTGCGGTCTTGTTGTTCTTAAGATACTGAACACACTAAAGAATCCAATAGCGAGAACTGCATTGAACCATAAGGCTGAGGTGAAGGTACTTGTAGAACTGTCATAGCTAAGTTTATAAAAAACGGAATGTTTAAGTTCATTGCTTCATGGTGAATAGCTTTTTTTTTCGTATTGTTTTCATTTACTTTATTTGGTCATCTCTTGTGTCACTCATGGCACTGGCTGCCTTTGTTTTTTATATTAAAATAATAAAGAAATATATAAAAGTAAGTAAATATGAGTTAATAAATATAAAAGCTTTTTTTTAAAAAAAAAAAAGAGTAAAAAAAGAAGGATATATTAAAAAAAAATAAAGTAAGTAATTAAAGTTGAAGAAGTAAAAAAAGAAAAAAGAAAAGTGAATATTTACGTTTTTCTTTATTTATATAAATAATAAATGTAGGAGAAGAGAATACAATGTCAGACTAAAATCAGCCTAGTGTCCGAAGATATTCTTTGATCCGCGTCCGCTCTACATAAATAACAAAAATTGAGTGGGTAAAATTTACTTTTTGTGACACATTCGTCATCGAATTTAGATTGCACATTTAATAGCACTATGACTTATTTGTAGCTTCAACGGTTAAGTTGTTTGTCACTTTTGTATAAGCAATTTCTTTATTATTTGATTTATTTAATATAACTTAGTAAATAGAATAGAAAGAAGAAGCTGTGTCAATTATTGCTGGCAATTTCATCATTCCCTCGGTTTGATTTGTACACTGATCGATCTATCATGTCCTACTCTCAATGCTACTCTGGACCATACTCTTACCGCCTCGGTGATTGCTATTATATGATAAATTTATTTGATACACACCAACAATCTATAAAAAAAGACAAAACCTCTTCACGTAATGATGGGGTGCTACTGTTTTTTCCAAGAAATTGAGACAACAGGGACAAATAATGCTTATCAATCATACAAGGCTTGTTTAGATGCATGCATCATGTTACATCTCGCTTCTCTATTATTCTCCAAGAGATCTAGTATTCCCATGCTGTTCCTGGAGAAGAGTACCAAAATGGCAAGTATGCAGTATGCACACTCGGTGGCCAATGGTCCACTAAACGTTGTGTTTGCTTTAGTTTTACGCGCCGATTACCCTGTCCCTATAAACAAACCCCGCAAGACCTATGAAACCCAAAAAAAAGGAACATCTATGGAAAATCATGACCTTTAATTAAAATAAAACTAAAAAAAAAGGTGAATATCTGGTGATTAATGTATAACTACATTATGCATCGATCTCATTCATTGCTTTCTTTGTTTTTTTTTTACATTGAAAGAGGTATGTGTTTGAATTGCTACAACTATCTGCAGTGATAGATGAAAGGAGTTTATTTTCTTTTTTTCCAACTTGAGTTTTATTAAATGCGTTCGTGAAAACAGCTTAATAGAGCTCCTTTGCGTCACCCCTACTTTAGTACTTGAGCTTTTTTTTGCAAGTGGTCACCTGATAGAGTTTTTTGCTTTATGTTGAGTTTTTTTTAATAATTGAATGGTCAAAATAAAAGTTGACTCACCTGTATTTAAACTTCAAGGCTAAACGATTGCCAAACGATTTTATTATTTTCAGGTTCACTCTCTCAAATATTTAAGGTTTTAATCTCCACATGAACAATAAAACGTTGATTTGATTGGCAAAATTAGATATAAAATACATTTTTAATTCTGGTTATATGAGATCTAGTTTGATACAATCAATTATTTCAACTTTAATTGACATGATATCCTTATCAATAGCTGTATGATAAGAGGAATATAAATTAGTCCTGGTCGTTCTTACAAGGATCCATAGTACAAGCTTTAGGTACTTGTAAATTTTTCCCTCTGATTGTAATGGAAAGTATGACTTTTTTTCGCGGAACTCATGATTTTTTGATTTTTTGTATTTTAGTATGATTAGTATTTTTGTTGTAACTATTTTGGATATCTCTAAAGATGGAATTTATTCTATATGATGGTTTGATAAACACAGAGACTCTTTGAACATTCTAGATTTAATTTTAAGAGCTGGTGAAAGTGATAAACCAATTGGTTCGGACCGGAAAGGTCACACATCGACAATATTGACGCTAGATGTGCTAATAAAGTGAAATGGAGTGGAAATGACCAAAAGAGTCTTATTTTTCCTTACCAGACATAGTATAAAAACGTTGAGACAAATGGATAGTTATAAAAAAGAAAAGGCGAGTGAGAATAATTTATCATTTGACCAAGCTTATCATTATTAACACTACAATAATAATGGTACACTTACAGACAAAGTGGGCTTTTTGTTACCCAGGGTGATACTTACAAGTGTCTGATTCTTCAATATCTATTGCCATCCCATTGCCGCCTGCGTCAACCATTTTTAATTCGATAAGGATAGAGCGTATATATAGATTGTTTTTGCTTATTTGAGTTTAATGTTGATCAGCTTTTCGTCTTTTTTTTAGTAAATATGGAGTTAGTATACCTAGGGCATCATCTTGATTGTCATTTTTTCCGCTACATTAGGTTGCTTGCCGTCGATTTGAAAATTAGCGTTCTGATGTAAAATTTGAGTAGAAGGAAGTAAATGAAAGTAAAATAAGACACCTTAACTATTTTTATTTATGTAGATTTGTTTTTATTACATATATATACATATGTAAGCTTGTATCGTTCACCTCTTAATTCTAGCATTTTGATTACCAAGACTATCCTGATCCAATATATCATTTGCCTCAACCAACGCAAAGATAATTATATTTGACACATTGGTATTATTGCATTTCATACATTCCATGACAGAACTTGACATATTAATGATAACCTGCTTCGCCACTTTTGGTGTCTAATTACAGTATATTTGACAATAAATCCAGTATTTGTGATTACATCCATTATTTGACATAATAATTCTATGAGAGACTCTAAACAAATCGCTTGAAGCTGATCAAAGTTGGTTTTACAATTGACTGTGTATCAGGTCGCTGTTTATATGACGAAATCAAGATCAATGTTAATGGTTGGATCCTTTAACATTTATCTAGAGTAGTACCTGGAACATTCATGGCAAATGAGCTAATGTTTAATGCCTGGTTTGCTGTTACTAGCAGCATTTTGTATACATATTTCGTATTATTTAAGGCTTACTTTTATTTCCTTTTTGAGATTGTCCTTGGGATATGCTCTTACTTTTTAAGGACTCTTTTTTTTTCTTTTGCTGGTATGGTATTATATTTTCTTTTTATCATAATAATACATATTAATCTTTCTTTTCCTTTTTTCCAATAGAAACCCACTCAGCTATTTCACAAGGCTTATCACTACTCAACAAAGTTTAAAGAGATGCTCATTAAAATTTATTTCTTTAAAGCTGCGGATTTCTGCTGGTACGAAAATAGTATTTTTAACTTTTTTTCAACAACTATTCATCATACTATGAAAAAAATACTTGGCTACTGTTTCAGATTCTCTAAATAATATAATAATAGTAATAGCGGAGATATGCCCACTTCAATGGAGCATCTCAGGTTAGTTAAATTAATCTGATGGAGTTATCCTTTCACGGGATATATTATATGAGTATATCTATGATTCTTTATTATGAAAGTTTACTTTGGTACCAAAATTATTTATATTATATAGTGAAAATAGATACAGAGATAATATGAAAAATATAAAATACTAAATGTAAATTCCACTATCGACAAGCACCGCAATGCCTTGGGCTGTTCTTTTTCTGTTGACTTTTGTGTTTTCGATAACCTGTCGGTCGAATTCAGAGTTGCGAAGCTCCACTAAATTAAAATCGCTAAATGTTGCTTCCCATGTTCTCTCTTTGAAAGGTGTAAACGTCCTAAATTTCTCTTTTTTAATAGACCGACGATCGTAATCAAAGCTGCTATAAGTATAGAAAACTATATTTTTGGACCCCTTAGTGAAACGAACGGATTTGGATCTTGAAATCTTAGCTTGCAGTGCACATTCGTAATCATTAATCCATGATAATTGTTTGAAACATTGCTTTAACATGGATACAAAACCCATTTCAAAGGAGAAAAAGAAAAGTGGAATATGGAGAAAAGAGGAGAATAAATGTAAGAACATAATAATGAATGTATAAGCAGTACCTTGTGCCTAAATTCAGAATCCCGGGGTTGCCATCACGGGTTTATTATTAAACAATGAAAGAGTCAAGTATAGATGGACCAAAGTAATAAAGTTTCATCAAATCAATCACTTGTTCATGGTATAGACACATTCATCACATCCATGAAATGAGTTCGAAATACACCAGCTAACCATTAACCTTGTGTTCAGGACAAATGTATTGAAATTAAGTTGTTTTTCGTACAACAAACCAGCAGAAAATAAAAAATATCCCCTCCTTTTTTTAAAAAAAGGTTGTCATTGATTGTGTAAACCCATATAAAAAAATCGGCCTCGTAGTTTGTGACTGAAAAGTAGCTTTTATTATTAAGGAGATCAGAAGTAAAAGAAATGAGATTAATGCCTTTTTCTTACTGAAGAAAACGTTGGGGCTAAAACAGAATTTAAGATATTGCAATAATCATCTTGATGAAATTCATCAAACTTTGTACTGTTAACATATACTCAAATAAATAACATGTCAAAATCAAAGATCAGAAAAGGAAAACTCAAAAACTGCATGACTTGTCTTTTTTTTGAAATTGAAAGTCTCACAAATGAATGTTCTCACAATTCATAAAAAAACTGGTTGTTTACCTTTGATTAAGATTTCCCACGCCCATAGCATTTGTTTATTATAATAATGAAATAATATTGTATGATTTAGTGTTCTATCTCCCAGTCTACGGCAGCCATCGCCCCATTTTTGCACTTTTGTAGGTAGTACAATTTGATTTAATAAAGCATAATACACGTGTGAATTGTTATCACCAAATAGTTTTGTGATGGGTAAATCCACAATTATATGGTTTGGTATAACGCACAAAACTGTGCTTCTGTCCTCCAGTCCCAGTACCTTCTGTGTGATTTATCTAAAGTGTCTATTTTAGTACATACTTTTATATATTGATCTACCAACGTTTCTTGAAATAAAAATAATATCAATATTACTATTAATAAGAGCTATTAACACCAAATAGTAAAATCATAAATATAACCCTCTAACATGTCTAGAACAACTTTTCTTCTATCTATCTTGTACTATAAATATATATATTGATTTTTATCACTTTTTGTTAACTCTACCTTGATCTAATCCTGTAGCAATAATACTTATTTTCATATTTGAACTATATCATATTGAGTTTTATTTTTGACCTTCACTGCTTTAAAATCAATGTCTTTTAAAATGCGTAAACTCCATTAAATCAAGAAATTGATCGGCACTATAAATTGACATGCAAGGTAACCAGACATTTAATAAGCTTATTTTTCTACCTTTCCATTTTGTGATCTTACTCATATTCATATGTGATTTGCTATATCAATGTGATTATTACAACTTACAAATTAAGTTACAGATTAGAAATTATATGACGACTCACTAGAATAATAATGAGAATAAAAATAAATTTTCCACTGATTCCTTCTGGTAAAGGAAATATAAAAAATATACTTTTTGCTGCTTTACTACTGGAATAAAAACGTAGCTTCATTGCAAAAACCAAAACCAAAATAATAATATTAATCACAATAGTAATAAAAAGAGCGAAGTTTATTTTTAGTACATAATAATGCAAGAGATAATGATACAAATGGTTTGGTATACAAAACATATTAATACAAGCTGGTGAATATAACATAAATATACTCGTATATATACATAAGTAATGGTAATGATAATAATGATGGCGATAATGATAAAAGATCAATTGATTAATCTGAGTCTTGCTTTGATATTGGGTGTCGTTGAATTTTCATAAGCATACAAGGTGGAATCCCATGATCCGAATAAGGAGAATTAGCTTTCCTTGACTCTCTGCTTTTTTTATCTCTTTTCAGGTGGCGGTTCAAAGCATCTTGTCGAGCAAATCCCTTTTCGCAGTATTCGCATAGATAAGGTTTAGAGCCACTATGTAGTTTTTCATGTCGGTTTCTATCATGCTGTCTTGCAAATGACTTTGGGCACTGTGTACATTTAAAAGGTCTTTCGTCAGTGTGGGTACGATAGTGGGATTTTAGATTGTAAGTACGAGTGAATGTTTTTGTACAGTTTGGAAAATCACATTGGAAACTTGCAACAGAACTCGGACTTCCTTTTGTAGAAGGTGGCGAGAGAGGGGAGGTACAAGCAGAAATTTTTTTATTCCTACTGACACACACCTTTCTTTTGCTGGCAAAGTCACTCAAATTATCAGTATCAACCACAGTTTGTGATGGGGAATGATTTTCGGTGCTACAATCCAGGCTATTTTTCTGGTCACTGAAATTCTCATTTATAGGCTCAACCTGATTAGTGTCAAAAAATAATGGGATTTCGTATTCTTCTGGTGGCGTCATCATACTTCTAAAATCAGATTTGATGGAATCCTGAGGTTGTTGGTTATTGAAGCATTCTGAGTGAGATGAAGGTGGTGATCCAATACTACTCTGGCTTATTGAATGGGGAGAGGGCTGAAACATTGGCACGGTGTCATAAAATAAATTATGCTGCGGCATTGGTGTGATAGGATAAATGGTATTGTCAACCATATCAAAGCTTGTTGATGTCGATCTCTGAGGCTGAAAATAGCAATTTAACATTGGATCATATAAAAACTCTTGCTGTGGCTGTATTTGTGGTTGTTGCTGATTTAGATGATGTGAATAATGATGTTCCTGTTGTGGAGGTCGGCATTGTTGTGGAGCGCTTACACTCAATAGCGTATCTATCTCTGAAGCATGAATTTGAGGAAATAATGCATATGTTTCGGCCATAGTGGATTAAGATAATAGTGGTATATCTAAGGGGGTTTTTAATGCGTTTATGTTTTTTGAAAAAAAAATCAATCAAAGGAAGAGAGAAAGAGGGAAAGAAAGACTGTGAAAAAACTTTATCTTTAAAAACTCAAAAAAAAGGTAGGGGGCCACCTTGAGGATATTTTTAACAATGTAACACTAAAAGACAGCACTTTAAGACCCACATGATCTAAAGGGTAAAGCGTTACGCGTTAGATTAGGTGATACTGTAGTCACGCAAAAACATATATTAAATATAAAGTTTCAGTACTGGGATTTGACTGACCCATCAAACGTCTGATTGCCATATAAAGATGCCCGAGTTTGAAAGCTGATTTTGGTATTTTTGAAAGTTGTTACTTTTGGATAATTTAAAAATCAATCTAAACCGACTAGTAACAATGTCATTTTATATTATGTTGAAAGCAGATATTATTTTAAAAAGAAAGCATCAAGCGAAAAAAAATACTAATATAATTCTATTGGCTTTCTTAATTTTGTTTTTATTTTATTTTTTTAGCGGTATTGACAATTATCAAATTTATTCTAAACACAATAATAATTCGAAATTAAAAACTATAAATTATGTGTTTATTTCAATCAAGACAGCTTTTTCTTTTATAAACATTTGCAGGAAATTCATAGGCTATCGGAGATTGACAAGTAATCATAACTATTATAAAGAAGCTCAAGTTGTGCTCACAGTAAGCTCAAGGTGATACAAATATTAAACTCATCCACTTTTCTCCTTTCAATTACTCCATATAGTTAATGCATGAAGCTT
>VCJC01002909.1:16542-35094 GCA_024140195.1 Backusella luteola | reverse complement strand
GTTTTTTTTTTTTTTTTTTTGATAAAGTGCTTTTTTTGGCGCGTCACTTTTCTTTTTTAAAAAAAGATATAATGTTTTTTTTACATGATCATTCTTCTTTTTAAGGAAAAAAAAAGGATCGAGATTCTGTCAAACTCAAACAATCGAACATATAGATATTAAAAGCCAAAAAAAAAGGCAGCCGTTATTTTTTATTCTACATTATTTATTTACGTAATTTCCATTACAATTGCTTTGGAAGGTAGTTTTTTAATGTTTTCGGCTTAGTGTTGGTTAACACTCTTTGACGAGTGCAAGTATTCTATTAGCATCATCATCTATGACTGTTCATTGTATTGTTGTTCAGCAGTCATTTTTTGAATAAATAAATGAAATGTTTGATGAAATGAGATGAAAAGAATCCTTATGGACTTTTAAATATTTTCTATCTTCATCTAAAATTATATCTTTTACCCCTGATAAACTATAAAGTAGTATGGTATTTGTATTGGTGGTGTGTTCCTGTCAAGTGCTCTTACCACTTTTCTACTTTTTGTTCTGCATAAGTTTGTTATACAATCTACTTTACTAATCACAGTAACTAATACAAGGATCGGTGGGAACATTCTCATAAAAAATGGCTCTTATAGGTCTTGTTGTCAAGTGCCCAGTCAAGTGTTCCTGTGAAGAGTTGTTAGGAAGTGTTCCTGTCACTTTTGTGCTCACAGTAGCATACATTATTAGGACTTTATTTTTTGTGATCCGAAGATCCAGGATTTTCCTAGGTAAAATGGGTAGGGCTATTTTCCACATCCAGGACACCTAAGGTATTTCGCGTGTACATGGAAAGCGTTACCGTGTCAAAGTGAGACCAGACCGAAATAAAAAAAATCATTGTCTAAAAAATTGAGGTCCGACAAAAATGGACCGGTCTGACTAGCCAGATACAAGAAATGGTTTATTTATATTTTCTAAAACAATGTTGAATCAATTTGGTAAACCGAGCATTGTATAATTAAGGAAGATACAAATTGGGGTTGGGGGAGGACTTAAATCTTAATAATGCAACAAACACCCAGTGTTTTGTATAGATATTGTTCCTGAAAATATTAAATCATATAAAATCATAAATAAGGCAGACATTTTCTCTTTTTTGAAAAAATACTCCTTTAAAAGTAAATGATTTGCGAAAGAAAAACTTTTTCTTGTTAATACGCAACAAGTTACGCGTTCAGTCATGGGGCGTCCATTACTGTTATTATTAAAGCATACTTAAAATTAAACATGTAAACACAACAAATCAATAATACAGAACAAACGATATTTGAAAGCACTAGGCCCATTCTACTGCACGTTTTTAGTCTGTTATTTCTCCTTTGTGTATTTTACGCAATCCCATTCTATTTTTATTTACAGCAATACAATCGTTATCCTCTCTTCTTTTCTGTATATTTAAACAATTACAGTATCATCTGTTTTCTATAAATGAGATCCCGAAAATCAGTTTATATATACAGTTGTTATTAAGATGGTCGATATTAAGATCATGGATGATATCAAGATAAAGACTGCGAAAAAAAAAAGCAAGAAATGGTCGAGATTGCCATCACAGTTCATTAATTTATTACAAATACACTAGCAATTTATCAGACCTTTATTATTGCTCTAAAAGAGCGTAACACGAAATTAAAAAAGTAAGTTAGGGTGTAATCCAGTTTACTTTGATCTATTCTGTTTATACAGATAAAAACAAAACGAACGGGGAAATGTGTTGTACTTGTTAGAAGCAACTGATATGTAAGGTACCTTGCATAAACGTAACAGCATTTCTCTTAAGACATAGATTGAATGAATTCTTCATCATAAAGATTATATTCACGAGGGCTGAATAGTAGTTGATATAAAAAAGGAAGTAAACAAACACAACTCGCTCAAAAAAGATACGCCAAATTGCTATGTCATATGCAATAAAAAAGGATAAGCTTCGAACCAGCTATCCAACTTTGACGCCACAACAGAAACAGTGTTTGTTAAAGGGACTGTCTAATGTCAGTGTCCTCAAAATAGAACTCGATCGAATCAATAGGAAAAAGTTTCAAACCTTCTACAGCTCCCAAAGTTGTTTAAGGTAATTTTTTTTATTATGTCACTAAGGAGATGGTCAAGTCCCCTTGGGATTTACAAAAACAAAAAGTTCACAACCATTAAACCTGTTCCTGACTACCACTCTATTTTATTTTTATTTTTTTCCCAATGAAATACTCACTCTCTTTTGAAGCAGTAATAATAAACAACAACAATGACGGTATCATTACCTTTTTTGTTTTAACTTCAAAGTGATAAGCCCATTAATGAAGGAATACTTTGGATACCTTATGCAATGTAATGCTATTAAAAGTACTAGAAACTTCTTTTTATTACTCCATCTTTTTAGATAATACGGTCAAACAATCATCCCTTTTAACTCGTGTCTCTTTTATCCATCACACCAGAAGGCTGGGACCCGTGTGTGTGTGTGTGTGTATTTACAATGAGGCAAGAAATTACGTCAAATGAAAATAATTCCAGACCTTTCTTTTTTCTTTTTCACTATTATCCTTGCCAAAATATTATAATTACTTGTATGCTTCACCTGTTTATGAAGAAAGGATACCAATATAGGGTTTGAGGAAGCGTTCATTATTGGCCAGTTTATTCAAGATACTTTGGGATAAAGAACCATCTTGTATATATTTTTAGTATATATAATAAAAGTGATGTGCAATTCAAAGGGGGCGATTCGATTTTTTACACTTTTTTAAATAAAAAAGGCTATTTTTTAGTGCAACCATTAACATGTCAAACAAAAGTGATTCTAACCATATTTATTGCAAGCAATAAATTGCTGCTTTAGAATTCATTTGCATTTAAGATATATTCTTGTAAATGAGGTTGACCAGTAAATACATGCATAATGGCGTATAAATATCATGGTGAACAAATCATAAGGCATCTGTTTCTTATTAGTTAATCGCAATTGACATTTGAGCAATGAGGAGTTTCTTTTTTTTTTGTACATGTCAAGCAATCTAGCTAATCCAGAGGGAGGCAATCGAATAGCTATGGAGACAAGCGACCCTCTCTCCTCCTCCTCCTCCTCCCTTTTTTAAGAAAAAAAAAAGAAGATAAGAGCATGAAAAGAAAGAAAGTAAGAGTATGGGTATAGTGAAATATGCAATTAGCATATCAATTAAAATCAATATAAACGTAAAAGCATTTATTCACAATACAATTTAGCTTATTTTTGATTGATAGTAATAATAGTATATATTCATCTTTTTATATATATCACGCCCGTATTTGTTTATTAGATTTATAAACTACCTATGAGAGGTTGAAGGAGAATGGAAGTACAAGACTCATTGTTATCAGCAATGCATCGTGCCAACGTTACTGAGGATAGTATTATGGAGGTGGGCCACTTTTTATTTATTTATTTATTTTTTTGCTCTCACGGCTTTTTCTGTCCTTCTCTTCTTTCTTTCTTTCGTTTTTTAACACTCTCTCAAATACACTCTACTTGACGAGATTGTGTTCCTCCTTAAATTTTATTTTTCATTTTTATTGTCTTATTTCTCGTTATTTTTTTTTAATATTCTTAAATAATTATAATAGTAATTAGCTTATTTTTACTTTATCCAATTATTACTACTTTATAAATATCATTATTTTTATAATTATTATAAATATATTTATTTATATTTATAGTATCCATCCTTTCTTTTCTTTTTCTTTTTCTTTTCCTTCTCTTTCTTATATTTATTTATTACATTTTTTATATATTCATTCTTCTAACCAATGACAACACTTGCCCTGAACCGGAGAAGCCCTTCGGTGGTGGCTCTAGATACCCCATTGCCGTCACCACCAGGATTAAAACCAACAAACACTCAGCAAAATGCAGGATCGCTCTATCATACCTGTCGATATGTATTGGATAGACTTGGAGTCGTGGAAGGCATGACGGACTGCATTGACTCAGTTATGCTTGAAGAAAAGCAACAGCTATTGGATGTAAATAATTGCGACCCGCTCACCAAATTAACGCTCATTTGTCGACGTGGATATCCATTGTGTAAACTATACAATGCCCTGAACCCCAATAAACCTTTGAGTGAGGATAGAGTACCAAAACTAACAATGACCAACTCGTGTAAAGCCAATGTTTATCATTTTATTGTTGCCTGTCGCGACCAGCTTTCGTTTCCGGAAGATGATATGTTTACGATATCTGATTTATATCAAGATGATACAAATGGTTTTGTAAAGGTAAATCTCTCTCATATTATTTCACATTCTAATTTATACTGTAATAAAAAGTTTAATTACATATTATTATTATTATTATTATTTTAAATTATTTGTACTATAAAAATAACTTTAATTTTATCTATTTATTAATATTATTATTATCATTTTGCTTATCATCTATATCTGTTCTGTTCTATTAACAACAACAACACAAACAACAATCAATAATGATAAAAATAACTATACACTAAAAAAAAGGTTGTCAACACTGTTAGTAGACTCCTACAACTATTGGAAGATCGTGGTGTCATTGCAGTCCGCTCTGCCAATAGGAACTCTGACCCCAACGCCCCTAGAAACACCCGCGACAAAGTCGTTTTAGAATTGTTAGAGACTGAACGTAGATATGTCCACGATATGGAGATTCTTCAGGTATTGCAATGTAAACAAAAAACATTTTAGTATAATGATAAATAAATAAATAAAAAATAATATTAACAATTCTTAATAAATAAAACACAGAATTATATGCGTGAGCTCCAAAATCAAAAAATCGTGTCCCCTGATACAATCCATTACCTTTTTGGTAATCTTAATGCACTTGTGGATTTTCAACGGCGCTTCCTGATCCATTTAGAAGAAATTGCCGAACGACCAGCTCAGGAACAGCGCATAGGCCATTTATTCGTTCAGATGGAAGGCTTCTTTTCGGTGTACGAACCCTATTGCGCCAATTACTACTCTGCACAGGACCTGGTGGTGCAAGAGACGCCCAAATTACTCAAGCTTGCAGATGTCATGAATCCGGTTTACCAGCTCCAGTCGCTGCTGATCAAGCCTGTGCAGCGCATCTGCAAGTATCCGCTTTTGCTCCATGAGCTTGTCAAGAGCACGGACCCAAACTGGGAATATTTTCAGGAAGCCCAAAATGGACTCGACGCCATCAAGCGCGTGGCCGAGAAAGTCAATGAGACCCAGCGACAGCATGAAAACCTTCAGATTGTGGAGGATCTCAAGAAGCGTCTCAATGAAAGCAGTGGTGCCACAAGCTTAGTGACGATGGAACTACAGGACTTTGGTAATTTGGTCATTCAAGATAAGCTCCTTGTGGTCACCGCCATGAGCGAGGCAGATAAAGAGCTTAGTGTGTTTTGCTTTGAAAATATGCTACTTTTCTGTAAGGAATCCAAAGGAAATAACATTTTACCCAAGAGCAATACACTTTCCATCAACAAGAAGAAACGCAGAGGCAGCTTGGTTCCCAAGTTCAGTGTCCCCATCAACAATTTGTGTGATATGAATACGTTTATTACAAAGGATGGCTCGCTTTGGTGCCTCGTTCTTGACGTTAATCATAAGGACCTGAATCAAGTCACTATAAAGTTCCGTAACGAGGAGCAATTAAAGTTATGGCATGTTAACCTTACAAAACTCAAGAAGGCTGCATACGACTCCTCACTCCGTGTGCCAAACCCCAGTAGTGGTAGTATCAAACCTGAAGCAGTGGACGGCTTTTATAATGATGACGATGACGAATTGGATGAAGAGGACGAGGACGACATTTATATCATTTCTAGATCACGCAGTGGCTCTTCTGCTAGTCAGATCCAATACCAACAGCAGCAGCAACAGCGTATTAAACTATCACCTAGTAAAAGCACTGACTCTGGATGGAAGATAAGTACTGGAGGGCGCCCCTATCAAAACGTACCAGGAATGAACCTTTCTCCTTTACCCCGTGCAGGTTCAAGTCAAGCTAATATGACGCCAGTCCACCATGGATACTACCCTGCATCACCCCCACCTTCCTACCCTTCATCTCCTACCACTAGCTCATCACGTGTCTCGAGTACAAGTTCTACTGCAACCTGGTATCATCATCAACGTCACGACCCCAATGCGCTTGCTGATATTGCTGGAAAGTTCTTGGCTAGTCGACCCGACGAATACATATCCCCTCCTCCTCTTGTCGGGAGAACTCAATCCCATTCGGCTGCGATGGATGCCTCGCTCAAGTCTAGCCGTCCAATGGTTCGCCCTCATCAGCAGCAGCAAAACCGACTTCGCTCCCAAAGCAGTCCAAACATCATGAACAACGACGCTAATTATGACGTCAATTCAATGGTGCAAAGTGTTCCCGAGATGCCGCCATTGATGATGTCGCGGGTACAGAAAATCGTGCCAGTTGATCTGTCCCAGGAACAGATGGCAAAACCATTGGATCATGTAATTCAAGGAGAAAGCATCAAGGTCAAGCTTAATCTGAACGAATGTGTCTATGTGGTTGTCGTCAATCCAGATATCAGTTATTTCGAATTGGTGGAGAAGGTCAAGAAGAAGATCAAACCTGTTGCAGATCTTGGATCAAATGATTTGTTACGTCTCAAGTATCAGGACGAGGATGGTGATTTCATCACTATCAATTCGGACGATGATGTTCAGATGGCCTTTGAAAGTCGCGGTGTTTACAACACTGTAAATTTATTTGTTAGTCATTAGACTAGCCCCTAGTACATTCTTTTTTGACATTTTATGCTCAACCCCCATATCCTTTCATTCAAAAACCTTTTTACCGAAAAAACACTCAGCATTCAGTATTCAGTATATATTTCCTTTTTTTGTAATTCATTTGTATGTTTATGAATTCTTATACCCCATCCCCTTCTTTTTGTACACTTTCATTATCTTTTTTTATCTACACCTTTTTCTTTTTGTAAATAACCCCTCTCCTTTCGTTTTTTTAAGAACTTTTGTGTTTTTATTTTCTTTTTTAACAAAATCTATATACTATTATTTCAAAACAAATAAAATACTTTTTAGACAAACAACCAGAAACGATACAAATCAAGAAAGTAAAAATCGGAGATGAACTTGTTTACTTAATTACGCCGCTTGGTTTTTTTGTACCAGGTCTACAGATAAGCTTAAACGTGCCCCAAACGCAATGCTCTCTTTCAGTGTAAAGTTTTACAGAAATGATAATAGTTAGTTCACAATTCAGGTCTGGTATATTTTTTTGATCTGAGAGAGAGAGAAGAATCATAGCATAAAAGTTAAAGTAAAATTTTTCACATGACCGTCCTTCGAAAAAAAGGGTTATGTTTTCACCGAAAGACAAAACAAAAAGTGTAATAACTGCTGAAATAATCTTTTTTTCGACTAGTTGCTCACGCTTTTTGATTTTTCTCATTAAACTATCAGACTGGAAAAAAGATAACCCCCAATCATCACTTTTGAATTGAGTAACAGACGTCCTGTTGATATATATATATGTTTTTTTTTTTCTGATTTATAATACGTTGATTCCTTCTTTTTCCGCTATTTATCATTCATCTACTTTTTTAATTTTTTTTTAATACCCTTTTCTTTTATTAATTAACAATAAAAAAAAAAGATTAAAAGAAAAGAAAAAGTAATCATCTCTAATTACATGAACCCGATAACAAGGCAGGAAACAAACCACTCGACCAAGAGTTACTTGGAACGAGAGTTAATTGTATCAATTGGAAATGATGGCCCCATGATCGGGCCCTCTCTCGAAATATTAGATACACACGATGAAAATGCCACGGTTGGACACTCTGAGACTTCAACTGTCAGTGAACAAGCAGAAACATCATCAAAACAAGACGAAAAAAAATGGTGGCAATTCTATAAAAAGTCAATCGATGACGACGATCCTCGTCAATATACCAGATTAAAGAAGAACATGATTTTATTCATTGTATCAAGTGGAGGTCTTGTGTAAGTTGAGGGGAAAAAAATTAGTACTGATTTACTGATCGGCTAAATCAATCAATTTTTTTTTATCTAGATCGCCTATTTCATCAACTATTTATGTAAGTGGGATGTCTGATCATTAATTCAATAACCGAACTCATCAATGATATAGTATCCAGCAATTGTAACAATGCAGAATTATTTTAATACAACGGATACCGCCATGAATGCTTCATGTAAGTTTTGATATTTTAAAGCAGGATGCATATCAATGTACTAAATTTGTAAATATTTATAACAGTGTCGATCTTTACCTTTTTTACTGCTTTTTTTGTAAGCGCAATTCTCACATTTACTCAATCACCACTTCTAACTTTTCAATATATAGCCTATCCTCTGGGCAACCTGTGGTGATCTCTACGGTAAAACACTCGGATTATAAATAAATGCATCGTTTACGATCACTAACCAGCAATACAAATCAATTATAGGTCGTCGTCGTATTTATATGATTTCATTTTTCATTTCGGTTGTAGGAAGTCTTTGTTGTGCGCTCTCGGTTAATGTTGAGATGTTTATCGTCTTTCGAGCAGTTGGAGCCGTTGGATCATCTTCAGTAAAGTATCAAACAAATGATACCACTTCGTTTATTTTTCAAAGAAGCATACTCACACTATTCCTCATTTTATAGGCAATGTCAATGGGTGCTGGTACTATCGCTGATATTTTTGAACCTCAAGAAAGAGGAAGAGCATTCGCACTTTACACATGTGGACCATTGCTTGGTTAGTATATAAGATCAAAATGTATAATTATGAGAAGGAAGCAACTAAACAATATATATGTATATAGGTCCTGCAATTGGGTAAAGTATATCAATTAAAAAAAAATCACTATTTTCCTATCATTACCATTGTATTTACTCCTTTTCTTTTGTCCAGCCCCATCGTTGGCGGCTATTTGAACGAAGGTTTAGGATGGAGAAGTAACTTTTATTTCTTGACCATCTATACATTTTGTGTTTGGGTCGCCATGGTTTTTGCACTTCCTGAGACATGGAGACCATCACCCCAGCAACCTTGCAATGTATCCACAGATACAAGAATCGAAAAATCAGAAACGGAAGAAAAAGATGCAGAAAACCAAACACAAAAGAAAAAGAAGAAGGTGTTTAATCCTTTGGGTGCACTTTACTTGTTGAAATACCCTAATATTGCTTTAACCGTAACATTTGTTGGCGTTTTGTAAGTTTCTTATTACTAACCAGGTTTGGGAAATGTATAACTAAAAGTTGTTCCTGAATAGGTTCTTTGTAATTTACTTAAACAGCACTATTTTTACGCGAACTTACACCAATCAATATGGTTTCGACTCGGGTCTTGTCGGTTTATGTTATCTACCGAACGCAGCGGGCTCCATGATTGGTGGTATCCTTAGCGGTCGTCTCTCAGACAGGATCTTTAACAAAAGAATAAAGGATGCAAATGGGGGAAATATTTATCCCGAAATGAGATTAGGAGGTCCTGTATTTTATTCATCCTTGATCATTCAACTGCTTGCCTTTGTTGCTTATGGTTGGTGCATTGAAGAAAATGTGCACTTTGCTTATGGTCTTGTGTGCCAATTCTTTAGTAAGTAATCCATAGATATTTTTTTTTAACGAAATCACACTGATCATGGATAAATTATTTTAACCTTATAGTTGGTTTTGCATTGATGCTTCCAAACATTACACTCTCTGCATACATGGTGGATTGTTTCAAGAAGCAAGGTGCCTCTGTTACAGGTACTGAAATGTCGACGAATGATATATATATATATCAAATATGACTAATTTGTTTTTATTCGAATATAGCATGCAACAATTTTGCTCGTTACTTGATGGCTGGTATTGGATCCTTGATTGCATCTGATATCGAAAGAGCGATGAACACTGGACCTTTATTTACATTTTGCGGGTGCCTTCTTTTAGTTGCAGGCATCAATTTGATCATAGTTAAGAGATTTGCATTGAAATGGGAGGAGCTTAGAGAAAACTCATCATCATAACAACAACAAATAATAACATATTACAATTCCTTCCCTTTTCATTTTTGATATACCATTTATTGCATCAAAAGCATTAACAACATTTATAATAAAGTTCACATTTGAAAATAAAAAAAAATAAACATTACAAACTCCGAACTGACCACATTTTGAAAAAAGAAAAAAAAAAACTTCTTCTTTCCTCCTCTTCACGATCAGATGATTAAAAGCTTCGTAGAGCAATATATTGGCCCACGCCCCAAAAAAGTCAACTGCTGGTACTGTGGGCAAGACTCGTACCTTCTACCAGGAAGTGGAATGTCGCCAATGTGCTTCTATTGCAACCTATGTGAAAACAAAAACACTAGAGACGAAGTAAGTCGCAGTTGATTGCTTTGCTTTTAAGTGTATTCTAATTGTATATGTTTCTAAAAGTAAAGAACAAAAAACAAATTAATATAGAATGGCGAAATAATAGACAATATACCTTCTGAGAATGAGCGTGACGAGAATGAGTCTGACAACAGTAGGTTATTTATTTAAAGTCGGTAGTCAATGGTTTCCTTAAACCCTTCTTCATTTACAATAGAAGGACATTGTGTAAAGACAGAGTTACAATTGTCATCAAAGGAGCTCTGCGAGAATTGTTTAGCCGACCAGCGCATGAATCGAATGTATTTAAACCAATATATTCCACATGAAAATGTAATTGTCCTTTTTTGATATCTATTATTTGTACTTTAACCATTGTCTTAATAGGATCCTTCTTACCAGTCCCGCTGGGAATCAGCAAAAGAGTACGAGCGATATTTGGATGAAAAGACACCGCTTTGTAAGGATTGTCAGATAAAAGTAGATCGATTCAATGTGGCGCAGGAGAAGCGTTTACCAAAGAAATTAGACATAAAGGATAGAAACGAAGAGGCAAGGAGAGCCCCGGGCTTTCACCTGTTGAATCCAGCACAAAAGTCCACTCTTGTTTATGTATCGAGCCAATGTATGTGGTACAGTGCACATATTTTCGCAATGATTGTCAATGCATATGGTAAGTTGGAGGGATAATGAACCACCGGGCCAACGGGCTAATGAATTGATACAATAAAGGATATCGCTATCCACCTACAAGCACCACCCAATCGAATGGTGTGCCAGATGTACAAAATGATATACCCGTAATGGCTAGCAGAGGGAATAATGGTGGTTTGGATATCATAAAGCTAGCAATGATGAATGTATGTTCAAAATTAGAAAATCGCATTGTATGCTTCATTTCGCATGGAAATAACCAAGAGACATGTGCCATAACATCCAATTACATCGCATTCTATTATATGCTCAATATGGCATCAGTATTTGTTATTTGTTGGCATCCACTGGTCTCAATGGAATATGAAGGTGACAATCCTAAAGCAAAACATTACGATGTGTATAAGGTAAAAAAGATAAAAGGAAAAGTAGATTAGGAGGGGTTATTCAAACATGTATGTGTGTATATAGGCTTGTCAGGTTGTGTTGTTTTTATATAGAATGAGTATCCCGATTTTACTACACTATGCTCCATCCGAATTACTACTTGGTTTCTTTTTTATTTATATTTCGGTACTTTATTTCACGACCGAACATGTTCAAGTGCAAGGCCATCGCATTCTTAAAAGGGTCGGGAAGAACTTGGCTGTTGAAAGCGCCACTCCTTCACCCAGTGCCACGCCTACTCCTAGCAGTTCAAAGGTTCGCTCATCTCGATATATCAATGATGAGCTAAAGGAAGCCATGACTTACAAACCCAAAGATACTGTGGATTATAGCGATACTGCCATAGAGCGTGATGATGCTGTCCATAGAGCAACTTATGATCTTAACAAACTCAAATTATAAAATGTAGAAATAAAATTAAATCAAAAAAGAACTGTTATACATTTAGCGAAGCATTCTTTCTATAATACACATTTACTCTTGGATACATTTTGAGTCTACCAGAATACAAATATCTTTTTAATCCATTTGATATGATCATAGTCTAATTATGTTCATCTGCCATTCTTTGGAACTAAGTGAATATAATCATTTCAGAAAAGTAATAATGAAGTAGTAATCATTATACAGGTGTGTGTTTGTGCGTGAATAAGATATACAGAAAATTGATCAAGCTATACACAATTGCTTTTATTTTTGTAAAACAATGAAAGATTATAATGATTATCATTTATTGCAACTCTAAATGTGTGATAGTTTTTATAGATTTAATTCATTAGCAAGTTGAATGACAGACTCTGTGGGATTTGATCCAATGATCAAATAATCGATCTTGGCCCCCTTTGTCTTCTTTAAAGCCTTGACTTTTCTATATGATATCGTTATATATAATGTAATATAATACAATATCTAATAAGAGTTACTTACCCGCCATAAGATTCAATCCGCTCCTCTATGTCTTCTTTGCTGAAATTCATGAAAGAACCGGTCAAGGCAATCATCTTTATCTTGTGGTGTGTAAGGAGAAGCGAACTCCTCCTTGGGGACTGCTGGGATGTGAGGCAAACCCCCCATATTGATTTTAGTCCAGTCAGTATCAATCTACAGGGTTGTTTATAAAATACTTACGTCTTGCTCGAGAATCTCGTAGGGTTTTAATTTTAGCTTTGTTATCCGGTAATAATTTCACTTGCTTTTTTGTGCTATTTGTAGAACAACTTAATGTTGAAGTTGATACACAACTTTCTGTTGGAGAAGGTGAGGTGTTTTGAGACGCACTTCTGCCTTCACCAGATCCAGAAAATGCGTCTCTTAAGCTCACCGATACATCACAAAGGGCGATATGAGCGGTTCCTTCTAGTTGAATTGGCAGCTTTTAGCAATCTCTACGAAGGTATACCATTACATGCACTACATTTTTCACTACAAATTGAATTAGAGCGATATCTTGGAGAAAGAAAGGGTTCAACATGAGTTTGATATTGTTTTTACCTTTTTTATAAAGAACCAAAAAGTGTTCAAAACAATTAAGTAACATCACGAAAGAGACCCCTTCCTGATTTCCTTTTATATAGCCATTTTCATTGTTGTCACAAATAAAATAACTAGACCATGAAGAGTGATGGTTAGCTATTGATAATAATAAGAATGAAAGTAAGTATATATATATCAGTATATATTAACAAAAGCCTATCTTACCATAACATTAGATGGCTATGTCCATCTTGGTTGAAAGTTAAGAAGTATGTATGCTGTAGATCATAGATAAAGAAAGAGAAAGAAAGAGAAAACAGGTTTCCGCTTTTATTTGTTTATCCTGCAGAAATAATGAGTCATTTTTTCTTTCTTCTGAATATAAAAACCAAATCATTCTCCTTACTATTAGATACAATTACCTCTTTTGTATATACCAATAACATGCTATATAAGAAGCGTGTTCACTTTCTATCAATCAGTGATCCAGTATTATCTTTAGGTGAAGCTTAAACGTGAGATTTAGAGTATTCCAATTTATTAGATTTTTATTATTTGTAGTAAAAATAAGTATACAATATGTATAGAGCGAGTGATAAAATCAAACTCCTTCTTGAGGGATCTTTGTATTTACAACATTTTAATACTTGGCCATTTGTTGATTATCTGGGATATCGGTTGAAAAATACTTGTGGGCAGTTTGCTTTGGAATTGGTGTGCCTTAACACAAGGTGAAATAATAAAATTTTGATGCCACATTAGCCATTACTCTACAAAAGAAAAAGATAGTGTTATTCAACCTTTGATTTGCCATGTACCGAAATGATAAAGTTTTTCTTTCAATCTCCCCATGAGCTTCGAGTTTTTTTCCTTATTTCAAAGTGGATATCAATGCTTCGAAGATCTAGAATGTATAAAATAGGCTTAAGCTAAAATTTACTACGGCAGTTTTTTTTTCTGATAAAATGATAGCCTCTTTTTTTTTTATCAAGATTGGCTGCATGTAAGAGCCATATGGCTGAAAATGAATGTGGTAAGACCACTAAACAATAAAAACAAACAAATAGCTTTTACATAAGGTCAAAAAACTGAGAGAGGAGGAGGCGGTAAATCAATCTGAAAAGGCTTTTTTTTTTCTAGGCACTTAACTGTGTACGTGGTAAAACGTGATTCTGTCAGCCGCCATTTATCACAATTTGAAGTAAACACGTAACACAGAAAAATAGTCAAGTTGTACAATTTTGGTGCATACAAAAGAGTGAGAACTTCCGAACCATGTTGGCTTATATATGTTTTATCTATATATTCTTTATTTACCATATTCATTCGCTTGGTTTTCTTGGAAAAACAAATATAAATACTGGAATATTATCGCTGTTTATCTTTCATTATGTATTTCCACTGACAAATACCCAGAGGTTCATTGTCACTATCGGAATTATAAACCAATTAGCTTTTTAAAGAAAAGTTAAAAATCACGGGTAGACCGTCAAAGGAATAGCCGTTGTGCTACCTGTTTTCCTAAATGACAAAAAAATATGAATAGCCATAAAAGCAGCTCTTCTATTTTTTTTTTAAAAAAAAAGAAATAAAGAAAAAAAAAACACCCCCCCCAAATGCATGTCGATAGAAAAGAAACTGAGATAAAAAAACAGGCATCAGAAAAGAAGAATAAAAACAGAGCGATTTGTTTTGTTCCATGTTCCTTCTTCCGCGACAAACCACAAGATTGTGCTGGGTTGTTCAAAAAAAAGTTGATAGTATGCACAAGTGAAAACAGCTTTATTGATTCTAATTGCATATTTATTATATAAAAGTATAGTTTCATATTTATTTATGTTGATGCATCATCTACATTATCGATCTTGTTTTAAGAGGAAAAGGTTATTTCCATCTATGATTTGATCAAATAGATAAAATGAGTCAAAATTAGTGACGGTCCTCCGACGGTGGGAGTTTCTAATTTGTTCTTTGAAAAAAGTTTAATTTAAGGGGCATGCGCAAGTGGGCGAAATTAAACGTCCGCATGTTTATTGTTTCAGGTAACTTTTTTTTTTGTCCGCAACTGCAACCATTTAGTGCGATTTAGGCAATTTGTTACACATTATTACTGTATGGTAGATCCTTTTTACATCCAAGCCGAACGATTTCGCTTTGTTAATATAATGATGATGTTGATTTTCGTATCGTTTGGAATATCATGTTATTCAGCATAAACTTTCAACTTTTTTTTATTTTATTTATATCCTATACTATAATCACATACACGGAGAATAACATATAAACAATAATAATAATAAAGATGAAATGATAATAATAACAAGCTTTTTGCGTAATACTTGATGGGAGTTCATAAAACGTAGAGTCATTATCCCGAGATCCCTTTTTAAGAAAAGCTCAAACTGGAATGCTTGTTTGAGACTGATTATGTTTTTTCATAGATGTTTAACATATTATTTGTTTATTTTTTCTTTTTTTTTACATGATAACATTGGGGGGGATAACATTATTACGCGCTATTGCGATAATAGAAATAAAGCTTAATCATAAAGAAGGGGGCTCCGTTGGATAATGAAAATGTAAAAGAAAGAGATAGCTCATTGTTTAACGTATAACGATATTAGTGAATTAAAGTTTCGATATAATCGCAAAAAAAACACAACAAAACAGCCCAGTATTCCCTGTGTGCATTGATAGCTTAACAAAATATCGGTATCACAGATCCGGTGGTTGCTTTTCTATTTACTCTATGATTGAATATTATGCCATCGATCTAGAATACTACTTTAAAGTGTTCAATCTACGATGAATAAAGCCATTTCTAATTTAAAACCAGAGATGTGTATATATAATTCATTTACTACATTGTCCTTTGAAAAAAGAAAAGCTCTACCAATACAACAAAAGAAATTAAGTTTTATGTACTAAATCTGTGCCACCTTAGTAAAGTTAAGGGGCTTAAGACATGCGACAAAGGTGTGTGCTTTGTGTTACTTTTTCGAGAAATTTTTTTTTCTGTTCTGTAAGCTGTATTTAATTTTGCATAAGAGCGAGATGTAATCTCCTCCTCATTTTTTTCCCTTCTTCTTTTCTCTCTTTTTTTTCTGAAACAAATATACGTATATATTTTTATAATTTTTTCATCAAGCCACCATAATACAACAACAATGGATTTCCAAAACTTTTATGACGACTTGTTCCGATCAGATCCTGCCATTTACGATGCCAATCTACTCCCAAAAGCACTTAACGATATGACGTCTAATCTAGATGGCGTAAAGTTGGGTTGTAATAACAACCAAGCGATTGTTCCAGGTTTGATATGGCCATCCTATTGTTCCTCTACCTTACAAAACACCCTCCGCGGTAATGAATCTCCCATCTGTAAGGATGATATCTTTTTAAATGAATTCAATGCCAATAACCATATTGGCACTGTTGTCTCCTCAGGTCCCAATGGTCAACAGCTTACACCTATTTTCATGTCTGAATCCTGCTCCACTGATGAGAATGAATCTCCCAATTTACTACCTTCTTCAGTGGTACCGTGCTATGAACTGTATTCTCCGGCTAATGATGACATGCTAAGTGACACCACTAGTACCGCGTTGTATGAAAATGAAATGAGTTGCCAAAAAGAGACCGATACTAGTGTCACTAAAACTCAAAGCATTTCCACTTTATCCACTTGTTCCGATGATAAAACAGACTCTTCTGTTACTTGGTCGCCTCCTCTTTCATATGAATTTTATCATGAAGAACAAAATGTACAGAATGAAGCCATGCCCGCTCGTAGTATGAGCAATCCCAACTTTAGCGCTATTAGTTTTTATGATGAAGACTATGATATGGTATCCGCTAGTAGCAGCACAGCCGAGTTGGACAAAACGACAGATATGGATACATCAAGTGATTACTGTTATAAGGATATCAACTACTTGTGTAAACGTCTAACCGAACTGCTACACAAACTTGAGCATCACAACAGTACAAACACAACTTCAGATTCGACCACTTTGGCAGGCATTGAGACCGAGTATGACAAAGAAATTAAGCATGCTTGCTCATTTTCCAAATCAGGAAATTATCAGCATCAGATCAAGACACTTCAGTTGCTTAATTCCGTTATGGATGCTTATTTAATTGCACTTCAGATCACTGGAAGTAATGGCGATTTGAAGGCGTTGTCATTATCTCGAGATAACAGCCTTAATACCATGGACTCTTCTGAAGAACAGCATTCATATGATAACTCTGATGCTACATACTCGCTTGGTTTTACATCATCATTCTCGATCCAGGCACTTTCTGGCAATGAAGATGATGGTAAAGATGATGATATTGAACTTGGTAATGATGACGATGATATTGACGACGACGACGACGATGATGATTACGAACTGGCGGGTAAAAAGAACAAAAAACGATCAAGAAAAACAAAGAGTAATAAAAACAAGAAGCAGAAAAAGCTTGGTACTGAAACTGGCAACAAAGTGACCAAAAAGACCTGCCGCAGCACCAAGGTCAAGGCATTAAAAGAAGCAGTAGTGACCCCATCAGCAACCGAGTATGAGGATGAAGATAGTGATTCATACAAGAAGAGAAGCCGTAAGAATTATTCATCGGATATCACAAGCATATTAATGAACTGGTACTTGACTCATGGAGGCAGTCCACCAACTATGGCAGACAAGATTGAGTTGGCCAAGCAAACAAAAAAATCTGTTGGACAAGGTAAGACTTTTTTTTTTCTTTTTTTGAAATAAGGCACTCATTTTAAACTTCCTCCTCTCTAATAGTATCAACATGGTTCCAAAATGCCAGACGAAGACATCAAACCAAATTGGACAAATTCAACGAATATTCTCGTCGATATCCAAACAAGATTACGGATTATAAGTCACTTATGAAGCAAATCAATGCAACAAAGAAAAGGTAAAAACAATTCATAATAAAATATTGTATTTATTTTAACTTGTAATATTTTAGATAATGGTTATAAGCCATAAAAACATAATATCATTTGTAAATAGTCCACATTCTAAAAAAAAAACACTCACACACTTCCTCTTTTATATTTCTATTGATGAAAACAAACACATCATTATCATCTCCCCTTTTCCTTGATCTCTCTCTCTCCCCCTCCTCACCCTTCTTGCAGTCTGTTCCCTTTCTTCCATATTTATAATAATATTTAATATCATAATAAAATATCATTTGATCCTCTCCCCCCCAAATACACTTGTTCATCAAGAATACCTTAAAGATGAATGGCTCATACAAGTGGAGTAGTTGATCTCTTTCTGTAAAAAGTGCTCTTGTTCTGCACCAATCAAAGGAAATGTGACTTTGATGTAGGATCACGTGATGTGTTTTTCCTGTGTTTTTTGCCTCTTGTTTTGTCCAAACGTAAAGAAAATTTTCAAGTGTTGTTCTCTCTCCCTCTCCCCCTTTTTTCTCGCTCCCCATGTCCAACAAACCCATTACGCAATTCTCGTGTAAGTATTGTCTTGCAGTTGATAAACAACAAAGGCTTATTCTCCTTCTTTTTTGACATAGTTCGCTCACAAAAGGAATTAACCCTTTGGA
>VCJC01002909.1:914-11498 GCA_024140195.1 Backusella luteola | reverse complement strand
AAAAAAAAAAAGATAAAAAACCTAAAAAAAAAAACTCTAAAAAAAGAGACAGTTACCCCCACTCTACTTACTATATTTAAAACTATATATAATATATACAATTATAAACATATCATTTATTATATTTATTGTTTATTATTGTCATTATATAACTGATGATCTGTCATGAATATCACCTGGCTCAAAGATACAGAATTATTATGAATTTCCCATAAAAATGGGATACCTATGTATTAGCCATAGAAGCAGTTAAACACAACAGGCGCGGTAGTGATCATTATCCCATTCATCATTATTGTTGTTACATATGTGGGGTTCATTCATTATGACGTTTGGTTTATTTCTGTTTTAGTAATTGTTACCCTTAGTGATGCTGAATGATTTTTGCAGATGTACAGTTTTATGCTTTAATTGAAAAAAAATCATAGTGTTGGGGGGTCGATATAGATATTATCTTTGCATTTTCTATTTTGTTCATTCAAGAAAAGAAGAAAAAAAAAACGCTTTATAAAGTATTTATATACTTTGGTTTTTATGGACTTATTTAAAGTCTGGCTAATGCTGCTTGCTGAGCATAAAATGTAAATAAAGTCAAGACAACTGCATCATCATCATGCCACTTGATCATCCGGTTTTTTTTTTGGCTTTAGTATTCTTCTTATTGGATTCATCACACCCCTCTTATCTTGTTTTATTTTCTTTTGTATTATTAATTCAAAGATAAAAGACATGATGTGTTTTTTTAATCCAGTATGGTAAATGGAGCAAAGAAAGATCCAATCTTTAAAAAATCTATTTTTGTAGCCATGAAATTCAGATTGGCAGAAAAAGGAATTACTTTATTTGGATTCAGGTCCTTACAGATTATCATCATACATCTAGAGTGAGTATAGACCCTATATGATATCCACTAGATGGTACGACCAAGTAGTATTTCATTTTAAGTATGCTGCATTATTACTATTGAATTGAAGAAACAAAGGAATTATTTCCCTCCCTTTGAAATAAAACAATGGCGGGGATAAATTCTGCAAGATCTGGCACACACTGTATGAATAAGTCTGTCCTGATTTATAAACATTGAGAGGTAAATCACTGTAGAATTCTTTTTATAGATGTTTTGTTTTTCCAACAATCCATAGATGAGCACGTTACATTAATTCTTTCAGGTAAAGCATATAACAACATCAAACTCCTGATTCCAATATGTTCACCATGTGATACGGTAATCTATAAAAAATATCGAAATCAATAAAATAAGTTCAAGATTGATCCTTATATATTAATACTATATAGAACCCAAAAAGTCTGTATATATCGCATTACTTCTATTCCAAATAAGGAAACGTTACCAAATGGCATTTATAAAAACGATGATCAGGTATTGGTTATCATGGCTTATATAATCAGTTTTCTTTTATCTGCATTAAAAAGTGTTACTATTGGTTAGACAGCTTCATATAAATGCTAGAAAAAGGAGAAACATTGGATAGAAGGGAGGGTGGAGAGAGTGGCGCCGCACAAATAAGGAAGTTTATGACAGCTAGATAAGTTTAAACTCGGTAAAAGAAATCGCCACTCTGTCAATGGAGAATGGTATTTCCTCCTTTTTTTTTTAGAATGCACACATATAAATGCTCACTAGAGTGGTATCGCTATACTTAAATATATAGATATGTTATTTGTATGATGAATTGAATTATCAAAGATATAGAAAAGAAATATTTTTCCTAGTTGAGAATGAAACCAAAGTCATACATATCCCATTATTTCCACATTATCAAATGAAACCATAATAATACTTTTTTTTTCAGTTCCGGGAAACCCTTGTCCGTCCATTGTTTTATGACAATCACTTACTATTTGGTAATAGCTAAATAAAATAGACTTTAAAGAAGGGGATTCTTTTTATTATAATTGTTATTATTATTATGGTTTCTTATTAAAAAAGAAACAAAAGGAGGTATGATGAATTGAATGAATAGTATATAATAGAGAGAAAAGAACATTTACATTTATATAAAGGGAAAGGGGACTTGTATTTATAGGGTGATTTAATCGTTTATCCGGTTACTATCATCGACTTCTTTCTCGTCAGTGGGGACCATGGGGATCTGAGGTCTTTGTCTTGTTTGTAGCATGGCAAACAAGTCATCCAATACCTGCCCACTGTTTGCACTTGGTAAAAAGTCATTGCCAAGTGTGGGTCCAAAGTCTTCTTCAAAGAACGGATCAAAATCAAAGTCTAAATCATTCATTATATCCCCTCCTCCTCCTTGCTGCTGCTGTTGCATCCAATAATCACCTTGTTGTTGCTGTTGTTGCTGTTGTTGCTGCTGCTGATGTGATAGTAGCATTGGATCACTTATATTCATTGGAATAGATGCCATGTTGCTTACATGTGCGGTAAAATTGACAGGTGAGATGTTCATTGGTGCCTGACCAATGGGATTAGTCTGCTGCATTGGTAAAAGTGTTGAAGTGGGCTCTATTTCACGGACTGCATTGTGCTGTTGAGGCGATGTATGAGTCACATCAGCATCGGCGATGGTGTTACTCTGGTTGTTAGCGGTTGAAGGAGTGGTAATTGTAATATTTAAAGTGGTACGTGGTGATGTGTTATACGGTGATGATTGTTGTGGCTGTGGCTCGAATCTCGGGGACGAACTCTCTACTTCCTGTGGTCTTGATATTGAATTTGAACGCTCTAAAGGACCAAGTACTTTTGAAGCGTTTGAAGAGGACACAGAAAGAGATTCACTTTCCCGACGCATTAGCTCTTCTTCCTCCCGACCTTCATGCTCTTCTATCACCGCCACCTCCTGTTTTACCAACTCGTCTTCGTCCTCTTCTTCTATAATCTCTCCATCAATGCCGCTCAATCTTCGCTTTAGCATAGCCACTTTCTTTTCAAGCGATGTCACCTTTTCACGTAAATCTACATTTTCCTTTTTTAGGGTGTCCATCTCGTCTTGCCAGTCATCCATTTTCTTGGCCTTGTCTTCTAATTCCTTGATATAATGCTCTCTTCTTTGGCGAAATGCTTTTTGTGCAGCTCGATTCTGTGCAGCTCGTTTTGATGGTATCACCGGTCGATTATTTCCCTTGCTATTCTTTTCCTCGAGCGCAGGCGACGAACCTGCGCTAGAGAAGGTGTGTTGCATTTGTCGTGAGGGTGGAGGCGTTCCGTTAGGCGGCGGTGGCCCCATAACCGGTGGTCGTTGGTGCATCATGTAATTCATATGTTCAGGACCATGATGATCTTTACACGTTGAATAAAGCAGATGAAATAGTTAAGTAAATGACAACACAAGAATACAATAAAAAGAATATAAATTCATACTCATCATCCAGGATGAAGGAGGCGGGTTATTACTTCGAGCAGCGTTATTATTGTTATTATTATTTGACATGTTGTTGTTGTTGTTATTGACAGGCATATTTTGGCGAAGTTCTAATGTAAATAAATAGTAATAATAATTAGAAGCGAGTTCATTGCAGCAATAATAAAAACAACAACAATAAAAACAAGAATAATACCTTGCGACGTATCAAAAGGATGCATCAACTGCTGTTTAGAAGTAGTTGAAGAAGGTGAGAACATGTTTTGAGTGTAAGGACTGAATAAGATATATAAAAATACAAGAATCTACAAAGTAATAACAATATTCATAAAGTTCGCCAATAAGAGTGAGCAAAAGGTGAATTACACACAGGAAAATAATAAAAAAATTGTGTGTGTGTGTGTGTGAGTGTGAGTGTCCGTGTGTGTGAGTGTGAGTGTGGTGACCTTCAATTTTTTTTTATTGCCAAAAAAGAGAATCTCCATTTCCTGGCAAAAAGCCTGCCCGAGCCACAATACAAAGAAAAAACAAAAAGTGATTGGTCTACCATTTTATTATATCAATAACGAGATCTACGAAATGGCAACAGTAACAAAGTTCCATGTTTCTATTCAATTAAATCATTTCATTTTTTTTTCATGTTTTTGACCATCTATTTTTCTTTTCAATATAGCGCCATATATGAAATCAGTTTTGGAATACAAAGTGGGCGGGTATTGTTTGGGAAAATGCTAATGTGGTTTCTCCCAGTTTTTTCCTCGGAGCACATCCTACGGGGGTTGAAAATATTGTTTATATAAGCAAAAAGTCACATAAATGATCTCCGCCTTTTTGCGTTTTCCTTAGTTCATTTTTAGAAAATCCTGACACCTGGAAAACCCTTTTTATATAAAAAGGGGTAGTAAAAGCACTGTTACTTTTCTTTTTCTTCATCATCTTCTCATCTTTTTTTAATATGTCTTCTCCGGTTCCTTCTTTTGAAACTCTTGATACAATCTATGATCCTTCAGCTGTCGCTAAGCAACAGTAAATTATCTTTTTATACATTGTCATTTGTTTTCTATTTACTTACCTCTCTTTTTTGCATAGACCTCGCTATGAAGGCTTGATTGCCAACTTTGAAAAGACCTATAGTCGCAAGGCTGACTTTGTCGTTCGTTCTCCCGGTCGTGTTAACTTGATTGGTGAACACATCGACTACTGTGGTTTTGGTGTCCTTCCTATGGCCATTGAACGCGATGTTATCATTGTTGGTGCAACCACCGATGATGATACAAAGGTTCGTGTCAGCAATGTTAACCCAAAATATCCCACCAGAGAATTTGAATGGGAGGGTAAGGGCAAGGTTGTCACTATTGATGATTCCGAGTTGGAGTGGTCCAACTACTTCAAGTGTGGTTATAAGGTAAATATATTTGAAAGATGAAATGTGCGGAGTAAAAAAAAAAAGATAAACTTATTAATTCCTTTTAAACACGATAGGGTATGCTTGAAAAGTTCCAGTTGGATAAGCCCAAGGGTCTCTTCTTGCTTGTCGATGGTACTGTCCCTGCTGGTGGTGGACTTTCCTCATCTGCTGCCTTCGTTTGTGCTTCCGCTCTTGCTGTTGTCACTGCCAACAAATTGACCATTTCCAAGACTGAATTGACCGAAATTGCTATTGTTGCTGAGCGTAATGTTGGTGTCAACTCTGGTGGTATGGACCAAAGTGCCTCTGTTCTCTCCGAAAAGGACTTTGCTCTTCATGTTGAGTTTGTACCAACGTTGCACACCACCCGTGTCCCCTTGCCAAAGACTACCCCCAGTTTGGCCTTCGTCATTGCCAACACATTGGTAGTTGCTGATAAGTTTGTCAGCGGTCCCCGTAACTATAATCTTCGTGTTGTTGAGACCCATATGACTGCTCTTTTCCTTGCAAAGAAGCTCGGTTTACCCGCTGTCGACACACTCAAGGAAGTCTACGATCTCTACTACAAGGACTCTGACCTTACTGAAGAAGGCAAGTTCTCTGATCTTCTTGCCAAGGCTGAAGAACTCTACCCCAAGGATAACACAAACAACAATGGTTACACTCTTGAGGAGGTCTGTGATATGATTGAATACCCTCTTGCCGACTTTAAGTCCAAGTACATGACCCGTTTCCCCGTTGAAACCGACTACTTCCGTCTTGTTCACCGTACAAAGCATGTTCTTTCTGAAGCTTCTCGTGTTGTTGCTTTCCACCGTGCTTGTGAAGAATCATCCGACCTCAAGGTCCTTGGTGATTTGATGAATGCCTCCCAGGAATCTTGTGACAAGTTGTTTATGTGCTCTTGCCCCGAAATCAACGAGGTGTGCGAAATCGCTCGCAAGAACGGTTCATATGGTTCTCGCTTGACTGGTGCTGGTTGGGGTGGAAGTACCGTACACTTGACTACTGAAGATAACGTCCCTCGTCTTATCGAAGCCATCAAGAATGACTTTTATCGCAAGACTTATCCTCAGCTCTCTGAACAGGAATTGGATGATGCTATCATTGCTACCAAGCCATGCAGTGGTGCTGCTATCTTTACTGGTTTTTAAAGACATCCTGCTCTAGCATAGCATACTTTTTTGTATTTTTTTCTCTTGTAAATTCTTCTATTTTTTTTTCTTTAATTAATTCATTAAATAAAAATACACGCATAACTTTTACCTATATAAAAAATCTAGATATACTCAACTGACTACTTTTTTTATTTGATTTCTCGTCAGAAAATGAGGAGTTGCAAGCATCAAAGTAGAGTAAAAGTAAAAATAAATAAGATTCAATCTTGTTTATTCAATTCCAGCATGACATGTTGTCCCATCAAAGTTTCCTTACAAGGCTAAAAATTGGGTGAAGTTCCAAGATTTTCCCGTCATTGAAGCTAAAAAAATGCTAAAAAATGGTATATCTCTGAATACGTTACTCAGTTTTTTGAATACTCTCTCTCTCTCTCTCTCTCTCTCTCTCTGCAAGCTCTATTGATTGATCTATTTTTTTAAAAAAAAAGAATGGCTCATTTTTTAGTATATTTCCAGGATGAATAATGAAAATATATTCTTGATTGTTGAGCAAAGTTTAGTGACCTATTTCGTCTTCTTCTGAAAGAATGACTGTAAAACAATATTAATTTTAAACAATTCTCGTTTCAGCAGCAATTGTTTACGTAATGTAATGCTATTTAATCCAATCAGAAACATTTAAAAAAAGAAACATCATAAAGGTGATCCTTTTTTTCTAGAAATTATATGGGTTACACGTAGATTTACTCCCAAAAACATACCCACTTTCCAAAACAACAGTAAACGCGTTTTTTTTTGTTTCCTTTTTTAAAAACAAAATAGATCAATTGATCGGATGATGATATTTGAAATATATAAATGATTGAGAAAAACCTTAATGAATGCAAACTGGATATAAATCATGTTATGAAGGTCTTTTTTTAGGCTGTTTGTTATTTTTATTTTTAGACTTAAAAAAAGGAAAACAAAAACAAAACAATAATAACTTAACCAAAGTTAATGCCTTGGGCTAAAGGAAGAGCTCCAGAGTAATTTATGGTGCTAAATAATAAAACATGATGAGTAAAAGAAAATACGTGTATTAAAAGATGATAACTTACCAAGTGCCTCTTCTGCAATACTGTTTCCAGCTATCGCTACCACTTTCTCGACCACCACCAGTCTCCTTTTCTCCACCAAAAGCTCCACCAATCTCAGCACCATTCGTGGGAATATTCACGTTGATGATACCACAATCAGATCCAGAAGGACCAATCCATTTAAAGATGGTTTCCGGGTTATTTGTGAAAATCGAACTAGACAAACCTTGACCAACGTTGTTATTAATCGCTATAGCCTCATCTAGAGTCTATTTATATAGATGTTTAGTACAATTGCATACATTATTTTAGTAAATATATCATAAATTACCTTGTAAGTCATCGTGTGAAGAATTGGAACAAAAGATTCATTCTGTACCACCTTCATATCAGGACGTACTCGAGTCATTGCGGGTTCTACAAAGTTACCATTCTTCAAAGAACCATCACTAAGCACATTGCCACCAACCAGGACCTCTCCACCTTCTTCCTGAACTCTCTTGATGGTATCCTTGTAGGTTTCCACGGCAGCCTTTGTGTGTAATGGACCACAAAGCACACCGTCATCAAGGGGATCACCCACCTTTACCTGAGCATATGCCTTCTTGAGTTTCGCTATCAATTCACCATAGACGGATTCCTGGACTATCAAACGGCGTGTGGTGGTGCAACGTTGTCCAGCAGTACCCACGGCTGCAAAAAGAATAGCTCTGGAGGCAAGGTCCAGATCACAATCCTCCGTTACAATCAGTGCATTGTTTCCACCAAGTTCAAGAATGGATTTACCAAATCTGCCCTGAACAATCTGGCCAATGTGTCTTCCAACGTTGGTGGAACCTGTGAAGGAAAGGACGTGGGCTCGCTTGTCCTTGGTCAATGCTTCTCCTACATCAGCACCTCCGGTCACTAGCGAACAGAGTTCGGTAGGCAATCCTTGTTCTCTGAGTTCCTGGGAAATGACTTTGGTCACCGCGATCGCGACAAGTGAGGTAGTGGGGGCAGGTTTCCAAATGGTTGCATTACCAGTAACAAGAGCAATAGCGCAGTTCCAACCGTAGACAGCCACTAAATATTATTTGGTAAATTAGCTAGTACATATTAAACCTGAAACGTTTTATTTTTTTTATTTTTACCTGGAAAGTTAAAAGCACTAATAATTCCAACGGTTCCTAAAGGATTCCATGTTTCCAGCATGGCATGTCCTGGACGTTCAGAGGGGATCACAGAGCCTGAGAGTGTACGAGAGAGACCTAATGCATATTCCAAGATATCGATATATTCCTGAACTTCTCCGATACCTTCTGGTAAAATCTTGCCCATCTCAAGTGCAACCAATTTACCAAGTGGCTCCAAGTTCTTAACAAGTGCGTTTCTCATGGCAAGTAGAACCTGACCACGCTTTGGAGCAGGAATCTAAGAAGGAAACGTTTATTATTACTGTTAGCTGTGACGACAAAGAGATAATTAAGGATATGTATTTTACCTCTCTCCAGATCTTTTGAGCTTCTGCTACTTTTTCAAAAGTATTATTTAAATCTTCAGGTGTTCCCTAATGTAATCATGATAAGTAATTTAAATTCAAATAACCCCCGTTTAAAATTATACTTTACTTGAACCACTTCGGCAATAACTTCATTATTCACGGGATTGATAGAAGGAACGATTTTACCTGAACCTTTCCATTCACCATCAAAGACACCTTTATTATTGGTCTTTTCAAGACCAAATGCATCAAATACCTGTCGATGTTTATCAAAGGTTGAGATACACCGCACTACATTATGTCTGGCTAAAAGGCGAGATGGATGGTGAGAAAGTACGTTTTTTGTACGTAAAGAGACCAATCTTGATATCATATTAAATTAGAAAATGATGAAGAGAACAAACAACTTCAAAGAGAAAGGGTTATTTATATTTATTCAGTGCATGAAAACGATAATAGCTGTCATAGTCACATCGTGGGAATAATGAGTTTGAATAAGGGTCATCAGAACGTATGCGTCATTTTTTTTTACATTGTTATTATTTATTTGGGAGCTTCGTTCTCTAAAAGAGATAACAATGTGTGACGATAAGGTGAATATATATATATATTAAACATAGAAACAAACTTTATTTAAATCGTTTCTTTACCTGTTAAGATGCCCTTTTCAATAAGTGCAGAAGCATCAGGTCTGTCTTGGATCTTCTGTTCCATTGCATCCTGCAACAAACTTCTTTCTAAGTCTTGTTGCTGCTTCTGAAGAGAAGGAGATACTTTGGTATCTATGCATCAAGAAATCACAAGATATATTAAAAAAAAAGAATCTTTATGAAACACATATTTTCACTTTCTCTCCTTCATACAACACATTGAAACTTTAAAAATCTTTCCCCTTTGTTCTTTCACACACACACACGACATATAGTATATATATGTTGGCAAAGGTGATTGATATAACTTTATACTTTACCCTTTAAAATGTTCTTTTCAGCAAGTTCCTCGGCGGTGGGACGATGATCGATCTTATGGCGGAGGTTATCAGCAATCTTACGCTTTTCCAACTCTTCACGGTGTTGCTGAATAGCGGGCGCAACCTTGGGGTCTTGATTTTCCATTTTGTTTAAATAAATGCATATTAGACCATATTTGCCAAAAATGCGATATACTACGTTTAATAAAGTACATACCTTTAATAATGTTTCGGTCAACAAGGTCTTGAATATCAGGACGGTGAGCAAGTTGCTCTTCGAGAGATTTTGGTTGAGCTTCAGGAATAGCTATTACATGTACATCAATATCTACTGTTGAGGATAAATGTTCAGATAAATAAAACTCACTCATTGTTATTCTAACTATGAAAGTGCAAAAAAAAAAGAAAAACAAAAAGAGCAAATTCAAAAAAAACCTTACATTTTATAAAGTAACACACGTAATAGCTTTTTATTATGGTCGTGACGTCGTCGTGTAATCCATATTTTCTTGGTAGCATGTTGGATGCAAATCAAAAGGTGATATGCTTCTCATTCACTGCATATGTGCTTGGTTTTATGTTTGATTTTATTGTAAGGAAAAGAACAACAAAAAAAAATGGGAGTGTGTACCTCGATTTCGAACATGAACTGTTTCTCTCTACAATATGCTTTTCAGTCCTCCTTATTTAAAGCTATGATAAAGAAGCATGATAAATATATGCTGACTTCTATAAATGGTTAACGACTTTCTGGCAGAGAGACCATTTTATTACATGAAAACTGGATTATATATTTGCCCTCCTCCAATAATAAATTAAAGATGATATAAGGAAGGAATATAAATTAAATAATTTAAAAAAAGAGAGAAGAAAACACGAGTAGGATGAACTTTTAAGTACATGAAATCATTTGATACTGTTTTTTTCAAGAAAATGAGAAAAAATTACAAATTGATGAGAAAAAGGGGAAAAAGAAATGAGAAAATATTTCAAATAAATGAGAAAAACCATGGAAAAATAATTGAGAAAAGAGAAACATATCATGTATAAAGAGTATATTTCAGACAGTGAGCAAATAAAGAGATAAATAGCCATGTAGCAAGGTCCATAAAGTCATATTCCACACCAATGAGGGATGGCATGATAATTGTAATCGAGTAACGCATCAATAGGACAGAGGTG
>VCJC01002904.1:0-10693 GCA_024140195.1 Backusella luteola | reverse complement strand
TGTTGAAAAAAAAAAAAAAGAACAGGTAGCTATAGGTTTTTTGTAGATTTTTTTTTTTTTTGAGATTCATAGATCAAGAAAGTATCATCAGGTTGATGGTAGTCCAAGCAAGTTAAATGATGGACATATGAGTGTGTGTATATGAATCTTGTGTATCTGCACAACTTGATTTGTGTTCCCTGAATTATATACCTTTTAGTCCTTTTAAACCAGCAAAACGTAATTGTCATTTTTTTTCTTACAATTAAGTACCCTTTTTTTTCTTTTTTCAAGATTTCGATTTTCTCCTCCTTTCTTTTCTCTTTTTCTTACTTTTTTATGTTTTTAGAATTTTAGTCCACTCTTTAAACTGCTAGCTCGTTTTTAACATTTATACACATATATAAAAATAAATTAATATAACAATCTAATCGATTCCTAACATCCGTTCGCAAATAAATGTCCTCAACATCTTTTTGGCTCATTTGCGACAGTCCAAATGAAAACTGTCATTGTGATTGGCGAGTAGAATTAGATGGGTGTAGAGAGCGGGAAATCATGCATTATATCTATTTGGCTAACACCATTTGGACAGCAATAGTGCTGTTACTCGGTAATGAAAATAAAATCTTTTCGTTTTTTCTTTCTTTTTTTTTAAAAATACCCTGTTCTAATACAAGTAAAAATCTTATTTATTTGCTTAGGTCTTAAACTCGTTTATACAAGATTTATTGTTCGAAAGAGAAAAATATTCGAACGCTCTCATTCAAATTCACTCTTCTTTAGACCAAAGCCCATTGAAAGTTTAATTTTTTTTGGGGCAATATTTAACGTTCGTAAAGTATCTTCAATTATAGTCAATTTATTCGGTGATTTTATAATATACATTATGCTGAACGATACTTTTATTCTGGGGACTTTTTATTATAGTGAGATTAATTGACTCCGCTATTCTTACCGCTGACACCATAAAAAATGTGTACTTCAGAGCAGGTAAACACCCACATCTCTACATTGTTCAATGATTAACATTAACATTTTATTAATACTAGTGCTATATGAAATACCATGGCAATTTGGAATATGCTCTTTTTCATGTTACTTGTTTGGTATTGCATATACAGTGTCCAATGTAAGATATAAATATAGTTAAGATCCTGTTGTACATTATGAATGTATGGAAAAAAATGGAATGGCTAATTTTTCTAATATTAAAAACAATAGAGCAGTAAAGTGATCAGAAATAACTGGTTTAAATCAACACTCCTGATCGATATTATGTGTGTTGTACTCATTACTTTACCGTTTATATCAAACAACATCTGTTCTGTATTTGCAGCCGTATATGCAGTTCGAGGAGATTTTGAAAAGGCGGCCATGTTCACTCAGGCACTTTATTACATGTGGACGATCTATTGTTTCTTGCTGGGAACACTTATCTTTTTTGCCGGACTTCGATTACTAAAGGTGTTATCATTGCATTTATCCAATCAAGAACAATCGGGAATCAATGTAGTTAAACTAAAGAGTGCCATCTTTAAGGTAAATATATACATATATAATAACCATACACAGCTTTTTTTTAATTCTATTGTTTTTTAGCTTAAAGTCATTATTGTCGTAGGAGTAGTCTGTTTATACGTGTTTGCCATTATTAAATGCATGTATGGTACATATAGACACGAAATTCTTTATAAAACTCCATTGAACATCTTGGTGGCAGTGATTTGGAGTTTTGACGGCACTGCGGCGTCTATGTTTGTTGTAGTTGTCTTATTGATAAAGTATGTTCTTTTATTATTATTGCTGATATGTATGTTATGTACATTGAACTAATAGGACAACTTTCCTTTTTAGCCCCAATGCTTTGACTGGCTTTGCATTCTCAACAACTTCTCTTGGTAGTGGTACAGATCACAACTTTAGTCGCTCCAAGTGGACTGATTCGGCTACTCCTATTTCGAGTAATAATATTAATAGCGAAAAAGTAATGCCCAGACCATCCAATCAATTCAAAGTTTACAATCATCCACAGGGGTATCCATTGGAACAATATCCATATATTGTGCCAGAGCCTGAGCAACCTCATACGCCGGTTCAATCCAGTACCAGAGATACTATCTCTACCGCGTCATCCGTGACATCCAACTGCCTGATAGACCAGCAAAATTATTATAATGTTACAGCTTCAAAAGGACGCTCAATACCGTCACCTGTACCTGTACCACCACCAGGAAGTGGTTTTACTAATAATTATTACTATGATGAAACAGAGATTTCCAAAGCACATCTAGTAACTCATCAATCTAATGGATACAATGGATAGATAGTGATACATCTAGTAAAAACATACACACATACACAAAACCCTATTAAAAAAGAAAAACATCGTATATAGTATTCATATCCCATAATAATTCCTATCTTCCTCGTCTTTCTCCTCTTGTCATTTTATTTAATATGTATATGCTTTCTACTCTCTTTATATTATTATGTTAATGTCACTTTTTATCTTTGAATGTTAAAATCTATTCATTAATTAATTAAAATTACCAAATTTAAGAAAATTATGATTTCTTGAGCTCATTGTTAAACATGATCTACTACAGTTTTGGATATTGATCTAACCTTAAATTATGCTCCTCACCGCTAAAAATACAACATTTTAATATTGCACAGAATAATGATGTATATACAATTGATGAGTGGCCATGATACTTTTACTTCACCTCGTATTACGCTTACATAAAAATAAATCTCACGTAGAAGAGGGTCATTACTTCACTACTACATGAAATTGGAGCTAATGCTTTTTTGCACCCCCAAAAAAGATAGAAGCTCTCTTTTTATGAGTTAAAAAGGGTGTGCTACATAGAAATGTTTTAGATCGCTTAAACTTTGTAAAGGACGCATGAAAGTATTTGGAAATAAAAAAAAAGGAACGACTTTTAGTAAGAATTTATCAAATTCAGCCTATTCACAGCCAAAAAACACTTCTATACTATATTATGGTAGAAGTAATAGCGGCTTTGAAATGTATAGAGTAAACAACAAGTTCTCTATGATATAATCACTCATTTTTAGAAAGGGAAATACAAGTTGTACGAAATGATACGGAAAACATTGTGTAGAAATGGGTGGTTTTGATTTTTCTTTTTAAAAAATAGCCTGTAAATCTTTTCTGAGTTCAGAAATTTAAAATATACGAACTTAAAGCTGCTAAACTGACTTTTGTAGCTAAAAAAAGGTTTGGTAGGGAAAAAAAAAGGGGAAAAAAAGATATGTTTGACCCTATCGTGTTATGCTAACAAGCGAAACGTAAATGGACATGTTTTAGTCATATATAATTTACACTTATTGTAATATAATAGTAGTCTATCCTTGGAATAGGACCAATTAATGATTAGATAATCGAAGTATCCATAAAATTTAACAAGTGACATTTAGTGATACGAAAAGATAAGAATGATACTATTAATATTATATGTGATTATATCACTGCATTCATTTATCCAAATAAACAAGAGGCAAGACCTGTAAGGAGCTATATTAGTACAAATATTAAGAAAAATATAGTAAATTGCGATAAAATGAATGCCTTCACATAGTTGACTATATTTTTTCTAAATAAATCATAATATTTTCTTTCTTTTCCATGACAGTTCAAGTGATCAAACGTCAAATTTGATGGCATCACTTGATAATTAATCATATGCTCAGGTTCATCAGAATCATAAGGTTGATTTTGAGTAATATGATCATTCTCCTTTTTTTACATATATTAATACTCGTATTTTTTGAGTAGACATTTTACCGATGTTGAAACCAAAACAAGGAGGAGTGTGTTTATATAAGGATAACCAAAGATACGGAACAAAAATGATTAATGCTTTCCATTGATGAATAAGAAAAGAACTATCCTCTTTTTTCACACGACTTTCAATGTTGTTGGGTAAATCTAAAAATAAACAAACAGCCCTATTCTACAATCAGTTTGGTATTTTTGTTGTCCTTATTCTTCTCCTTTAATATTTTAAATGGATGCTTAATCGCTAAAGTGCAGTATGTATTTAACTTAGTAATGTTGGAACGATATTCTATTCATGTTATGTTTATTCCTCTTTTTAGAGAACAAAACAAAAAAATAAGGATTGACCACATCACCAACTTTGACTATTCTTTATCAACATTTCATTTTTTTTTTTTTGGGTTTCGTCTAGGAGTGACAACAAAAGAAAATGTGCGTTATATCAGTTCCTTTACCCGGAATAATCCATTTATCAGGTTCTAATCTCGCTGTGGTCATTGTTCCAGAACCAAAAAAAAAGTGTATATAAAGACTTTTAAAATTTCTTTTTTTTTCTTGTTTGGCTGACCTATGTCCTTCCCACGAAGGTGGGAATAGGCTTGCTTATATTCATTAGTAGTTGGCTTTCCCTTTTAACTGGTAGTCCGCTTCCGAATTGAAGGTTTGATGCACTGGCGTTCTCTTTGGCGACTATTTCGAGATAGTTTGGCATTTATAGTCTTTATGGTTTTGCTCATGTCTTTTGGTACACCTCAGGCTACAGCGATACTCTTCTATTCGTTTCTGTCTACTTCTTTCTTATGCTTATGGCTACATTACTCTTTTGGCACTCCCTCTCCACTACTTTATCTACTGAGTCGATCTTAGACGGTGACATTGGTGTAATCCTCAGCATCGCATGCCGCGACTTTCTTCCGGTTCTTGTTGCTGTATAGGAATTTCACTACACTTTTGTTGCTCCTTTTAAATTAATAACCATTCCGGGCGGCTTGTCAGTCAACCCCTCCTAACTACACTAATAAGTAACTATATTTTTCTAATAATTTCTTTATTTAGAACTAACACCTCTCATAGTGTAGGTAAAGCTTCATAAAATATACTAATTTATTGTTGGGTCTTGTGCCTTTCATTTTTTGTAAATAATTAAATTGGCAGGAAACAGATATATATAGACTTCTCTGAATGTAGGCTTTATTTTATCTATTTGGTTAAACTTGTTTGTCGATTAACTCATTGCATTAGATGCACCTAAAAGTAAACATGTTAGCTACAAAGTTTTTTATACGTTTAGACGAGTAATCTACTCCTATAAAATAAATAAATTCAATGAGGAAAAGCGTACTATTTATAAACATTTGATGATATGTATCTGCTCTAGTTGTTTTGATTTTTTATTATTGAACAAAAGAAGACAAATACAGACACTTATCCTTGAAGATACAAGATGTCTAGATATGAAATATTGGTTGTACTATTTTACACTACTTTTCATATTACTACTTCGTTATTGACAGCAGCCTTCACTGTTCTATATTGAAGAAATGAAAGAGAGAAAAGAGCATAAAAATGAGTAATTCACTCCTTCTTTAAGGCCTATTTTTTTGTAGATTCTCCTTTTGAGTTCACATAAAACATTTAAAATGGATAATTATTGCAATATTCTGTTAAAAAAGTACACATATTTAGATCATTGAGATTGTTTTCTCCTGATTTTTATTTCATAGATAAAGGCGAACAACACAAGAGAGATGCTTTCAATAGAATATAGGACTGCTTGAAGAAATAATGTATACTTTTTCTGAATTCTGTTGTTTTTAATTGGTGGCAGGTAGCAAAGAAAAAGTTTTTCTGGAAAGTTATAAAAATACAATATATGTGCTCATCTTCCTTTTTTGCTTAGCTGTTTTTTTGTTGTTTACTATTTCATGGCATTTGTTTTTGTGTAATATACTATTCGGGCCATTGTTGACTTTCATGAGATGCATTGTTCTCAAGTTTTATTAATATTAATAATAGAAATATAAATATAAATAGGAGCAAATTTTCCCTTTTTTTTTAAAAAAAAGCAGGAAAATACTATTGGATTGAATCGCATTGAGCATTATGATTAATAATGTTGATTAAGATGATCGATAACAGAACAAAACCAAAATTTTTTGTGTATCCATTTAACACGTTTTCATACTATTGAATGATTGGTAGTAAATGCTTGTACTCAATTGCGGATATATATCCGCTTTCACTAGTACAAATGTGCTGATGAGTACATATATGTAAAAAATGAGATATTTTATATCTAAGGAATAAAATAATTATGTTTTTGTAGTTGTAGAGTGTATAATGATGAATAGTAGTGATTGTAATAGTATTAAATTAAATATTCTTTTCTTTCTTTTTATGCAGGGAACTACAGTACCAAAACAAATATAAGTTAGATAAACAAACAAGTAGAGTATAAATGTAACTTACATAATTACTTGGCACAATACCAATTGAGCCATCGAATTTCTTTGCTTGCCACCAATTGCCACTCTTATTTAAAATCTCTAATTGTTCGTCCTTTACAAACGAAAGTTCGTTCGGATCATCGGGGTTTGCTTGATCTATTAAATATATTTTTAGTAAATAATGTTAATACTAAACCTCACTTGTGAAAACTTACAAGAATGAAGGGCTGTTGCATAGACGATTTGTTGAGGTAATTGAGGATCATGGTGTTGATGCTGTTGCTGATGCATCATTGGGCTTGGTTGATGCATGCTTGCGACTGATTGAGTGGTACTTTGAGGGTAATGGTGATTGCTGTTTCCAGACGATGAAAGACCAATTTTGCTCTCCTTTGTAATCTCGCCTAAATTGGTGCCATTTTGTGATACAGGAGGAACAAATCCTGTGTAAATAAATTGATACACAGATGATTCTTCTGTACTGCCAAATAATACTATCCAAAAGAGCTGTTTGTAGTAATATAATATATTGTAATTAATATTATAATATTAATAATAGTATCATTAGTATATAGATAAGTAGATATATAGATAAATAAATGTAATGTATACAATGTATCAATGTAAGTGATGAAAATATTTTTTGTACCTGAGCAGTTAAAAGAATGGCACCACCTGCACCTGCAGCTTGTGCTGATCTAGAACCTGAGCTAACTAGGGAATCCACGCACAAGGTTAAAAGAGAGGCACCAACGCCTAAAAATACAAGGAACTATTATACTATATAGTTAGATCTTAACGTAAATATAGAAACAAAAATAAAGCATACCAAGAATTGATAATGATGGAATTCTTGCTTGGTAACACTGAAGAAGATACCAGCAAGTAAAAGTAATTCAAAGATAATAACCCACCAAAACACTCGAGCATTTCTACCAACAACACATGCACCAATGAATGCAATGACCCAACCAGCCTATTGACGTTGTGAGTATGTCAGGTTATCCTTCATCAATTCTTTAATAGATATTTACAACTCCAAGTACAATAGAGCCCAGTACAAGGGCATTTTTAAAGAGGTGAGCTGATGTTAGTTGCATTTTAATTTATCTCTCTTTTTCTTTTTTTCAATGAAATATATAAATGACAGTGTAAGATAAGAAAACCAAAAAAAAAATAAGAAAAAAAATAAGAAAGAAAGAGGAAAAGAAATGTAATAGCAATATCAGCAACACTAATATAATATAAAATTTTTTTTTTGACTTGCACCAAATAAATATTGTGCAGGGAACTCCTATTTGTGCAATCTCCTCCTTTTCCTTATTTATTCTTTTTATAAATTGATGGTTGGCTTGGGTTTGAATTTCTTTACGCCTCTATCTGATGGCCGTGCTACTAACTGTTGTCCATACAATGTGAAATCCTTATTTGTTGAATTAATATGCACTGTAAATATAATAACATTTTTGGGTATTTCTGAATAATCGCAACATTGTTAATATAATATATATTTATAAAACCATGTTTATTCACTTACGTTTGAGCTTATTTTGCTTTGTAATGATCTTGAATAATGATAGCGTCTCTTGAACCATTATTCCAGACACACCAACATAAGTTGGATTCGTACTTTGGATAACTGTATATACACTTGTAAGTAAGAATTTCACATATCATCACTGAGTTTACTTACTGTTAAATACTGCTCCGTGAAGATCAGCTTTAATAAGCTTTTGCTCAAAATTAGCTCCTTGACTTGCTAAACGAGCTATATAACCTTGCCACAATTCTGCAAGTGGTAAAAACAACTCATATCGATGTGCTTCCTTTGGAATATCATAGATCTTCAATTCTCGCTTCTCTCTTGCTGTTAATGGTCTATCGTTTCTTTTTAGCTTTTTTAGTCGTTTAATGTCCTTTTTATTGGCCTTTTCTCCCTCTTCTTGCTTTCGAAACGTGTTGGCTCGATCAATATACACAGGCCTTGACGTGGATAGCAATACTTTGGGATCTTTCGTTGGTCTAATAAATTCACCAAGTAGTTCTGGTACAGTTGCCTAACGTTTAACCATTGTTATTTTATTTAGTCTTTTTATCCCATATTATTTTTCTTTTATTTGGTTACCGCGTTGGCTTTGTTTCCAGGAAGACTTTTATAAAGGTTATGTGGTTCTATTTAAGTTTAATATATAGACTAATTAATCCCTTGTTAATCTTGACTTATTCATTTGCTTTGTTTTATTCTTGCTTCTTACCGTTGCTCATTATTGAAAAGTGTGAATAACAGCAGAAGAAAAAAAAGCTCTTCAAACTTTCAATTCCAAAAACGGGAGAAGCAGTCACGTTTTTGTGGCGTTGTCAATTATTTGCCACATGCAATGCATAGCATAAAGCTTCATTTGGCTCAGTATCAACCATTGAGTGTTGGTCATTCAGTCGTCCAATCAAACTGATCTAGATTTCTATTGTTAGTGAATGCTAACATTTAACTAATAGGGTATTGGTGTAATATTATCTTGTTTTTGCCCATGTCAATTAATTCAGCCACCTCAGGAAATGATTGGAAGGCGCTAACGAAAATGGCTTTATAAAACTTACGACGGTACATTTTAGTGTGATTCATTGAATTAGAGGAGCCCACCTCATTTATTTCTATAAAAGTATTTGCATGTATTAAAATACTTAGCGAAGACCGAAAGAGTGATTAAAATCATTTCACAATACAAAACTATGTTACTCATCCAAACTTTCTTTCTGCTAAAAAAACAAAGAGTTAAAGCATGCTTATGTTCCTAATGTTTGACATATGTTCAAGGCGTCAAAATCTTTATCTCCAGCTAACCAATCAATTACGTTATCATCCTCCTACTGCAATCCAGCATCATACCATTCCTTCACTTATCAATCTCTGTATATGGCACTATTTTTTTTAAAAACACCACTTGTCTTTCTGGTTGCATAATTCTTGACATCTCTAAATGTTCAAAGCGATCAATCAGACATTAGACTAAGCAAGAATCCCCTTTTTTTCACTCAACTAAGCCATAAAGTCCAGCATTACCTTGCTGTAATCAAGTTGTGTTTTTTTTTTGTCATTACCATCATAATAAAAGGTTATGACCAACAACTTCCTTTTTTATGATTTCTTATTTATTTATTTATTTAAACTGCGGCAATAATAGAATGCAAGTCTAATGTAAAGACCATCTTTTGTCTATGGAATCAAAAAGGAATCTTCGTTTTTTTATTGAATTCAAGTTTTTGTTTTTAAAATAACTATCACATAGTCAACTTAATAAAGTTTTTGGTCAACAACTTCTTTTTATACAAATGGGACAAAAGATTCAAAACTTTATAAAGGTAATTAAAAGACTTTAAATGAACAACAACTTTATTTATTTATTTTGTTTAAAAAAAAGAGTGATGAAGTCTTGGTTGAATTGCTAAAGCAACTCGTAACAGGACTGACCACAAGAAGGTGCTTCATCGTCCAATCCCGCCAACTCCAAACCGACTGAACAATGCTTGCGAACATACGTAGTCGTGTGTTAGCTGCAACAGAAGATAGTGTTAACAACGGGGTAGTGTTTCTCATAATTATGTCCAGCATAACTGAAAAACCCCTTCCACCTTAATGAGCTCATTGTTTAACCTAAATTCGTCACAAAGTAAAAAGAAAAGAAGAAAGCAAGAAGACCTCTTATTTATAGACAAAATAAATAAATAAAATCGGTGACTGCTTTTTTATGACGTCATTTGAATATACTTTTGAGCTTTAACTGACGAGCTATTCTTGCTACAAGCTACTGTTCAAAGAAGAAAAGAAAAGAAAAGTGATAGAAAGTGTATAAGTAAAAGAGAAGAAGCATTCTCCATGTTTAGCATATTTTAGTGACACCGTCCTTAATTTTGTACTCCTATTTATTTCAAACAAATATGGTTTAATTTTTTTCTAGAAAATAATGAGTGTTGATAACCAGTTTACTGTTTTTTTCAAGAAAATGAGAAAATATTACAAATAAATGAGAAAAGCACAAAGAATAATTGAGAAAAATATCATTTGCAATGAAAAACAATGGAGAGCACAGGGGTTCATTTAGATTTGACATGAAGGACGGGAACGGATTACCATGATTTGTTGGATTTTGAATCATAAAGCAAAAAAAAAAAAAAAAATAGATATACATGAATTTGCTTTAGTTTTAATTCTACTTACGTCGTTATTGGACTATGTTTGAGGCCGGCGATAACCGGCCATGAAGTTATTGGGCAAAGAGGCATAGAGGCATAGGGGCATATTGGAGCATAGAGGCCGTAAAGGAGCGTAGAAAAAAAGGAATGTAGAGCATAGAGGCCGTAAAGGAGCGGAGAGTTGGCAGATGAAAACAACCTTTAAAAAAAAAAGAAGACGGGAGGTATTGGAAATCTACAAAAAAGTTTAAAAAATTGTAATATACAG
>VCJC01000290.1:5787-16267 GCA_024140195.1 Backusella luteola | reverse complement strand
CTTGGAGCTGATCGTAACCAGACAAGACACCAGCACCAGCAATAGCACGGAGGATGTTAGCACCAGCACCCTTGAAGAGAGACTTGGTACCTTCCTTGGCAACGATTTCACGGAAAGCGTGCATGGAGGACTCGTACTTGACGGCAGCACCGGAGGTCATCATCATACGACGACGGATAGTATCAATGGGGTAAGAAGCTATAAAAATACAAATTAGTATCAGATCCCAAATAAACAAAAACCCAATCTTTATATATTCAATAACTTACCAAGACCAGCACCAGTAGTAACAGCCCAACCCAAAAGGAAAGTAGCCAAGAAACTCTGTTGGAGTTCTGTAGGCATCAAAGGCTTGATGGAATCGTACATACCAAAGTAAAGACCACGGTAGACAATGATACCAACACAAGAGATGTTGAAACCACGGTAGAGACCGGCAATACCATCACTCTTCAAGGTCTTCTTGTAAACATCAACCAAACCGTTGAATTGACGTTCACCACCCTTCTTGGCAGACTTGTTATCGTTAGCAAGACGAGTACGAGCATAATCCAAGGAGTAGACAAAGAGAAGAGAAGAGGCACCAGCAAGACCACCAGAGGCCAAGTTACCGGCGAACCAAGCCCAGTAACCGTCAGCCTTCTTACGGTTGAACATACGCTTGAACTTATCCTTGAAAGCAAAGTTCAAAGCTTGGGTAGGGAAGTAACGGATAACGTTAGCGGTGTTACCTCTCCACATGGCAACGAGACCCTCATCCTTGACGGTACGAGCGAAACAATCACCAATACCCTTGTAAGGGGTAGCGAGACGACCTTGCTTGATCATTTCATCTTGGTTTTGGATCAAGAGCTTAATACGCTCAATGGGGGCAGCGGCAGTCTTGGAGACAGCGGCGGAGACACCACCCATAAGGAAATCCTAAATAGATGAAATAATATAAATATATGCTTCGATTATATGTTGATAGCGTAAACTCGCGTATACTTACGATGACGAACTTGTTCTGATCAGTAGCCATTTTTGAAGGAGAGGGGTTAAAGGTTAAGGGAAAGAAGAAAAAATTTTCAAACCTGGGGACACAATTTATACCCTTTTTTTTCCTGGTCCAATCCCAGCTTAGATCAAAAGTCATTTATCACTCAGGTCTACCCCCGCACGCCAGGGGGTTAAAATTAGTTAGTGACGTCCACATGAAATTTTTTATATGGTTTTCATTTAAGCTCAGTTTTTTCGGGGAGATAAAAAAACTTTTTCAAAAAGTTAAAAATACACTTGGTTAAGTCTATTCAACATAGCTTACGGTTTACTAATACTATTATCCTTTAATAAAAATTCAGGGCACTTCGAAGATCATAATAACTATTACCGAAACACCATAAATAACAAAAAAACGAGGGATTCTATCAGTTACTGTCGGATTTATTTGGATGCTACAATATTTTTATTTGTCCACTTTGTAAATTTAACTTTCCCTTTATGGTTTTGTGTTACAAATTTGAATCCCCTCTTGCTATTTTTTGAAATCATTTGTTCCTATTTTTTTGAAGTAAAACTTATAAATGGAGCGAACGTATCTTGAAAGAAAGAACGAATAGATTTTGGTGCTGTCTTGATTAATGAAAATGGAGTCTTTTCATTTGTTTTTCAAACGCTTTTCTTTATTATTACTGTTAGGCATTTTTTGTCTTATTGCACAACCCCAATTATATCACCTACCATGAGTTGCTTCTAATTAAGTCATCTACAACGTTGATCTATAGTATGAGCAATAACATAGAAACAATCTGGTCTATCGAGAAAATAAATGAGATATAATTTGCTTAAATATAAATAAATAAATAAATGTGTAGTTGTTATAAAGTATCGTTCTATTAACCACCTATCAGCTATTGGATAATAAGTCAGGAAACTAAAAATTGTGCATCGGAAGGACAAGCAAAAAACGAACTTTAACCTATCTCATATCAAACTCATCAGCTATTTTAAGGATACTTTAGATTAATTTGTCAATCGATTACATCTGTAGTCATTATTCATCATCAAGGTTAAAGTAATTGCAAATGATAGTTCAATTTTATGCAAAATAATCCCCCTCAGTTTGTGTAGCTCTAGTAAAAAAATTAAAGCATTAAAAAAATCCTTTAAATAATTACTTGACGTTTGTAGAAGCATAATATTTTAAAGAGTGTTGTTACCAGCATTGACTGTTTACTCTCCTTATTTTACGTGCATATAAAGACTCCTTTTTGTGCTGTCGATCAAATATTAATTTCTAATACAAAATACGATATATTTGAAGTACAGAGTGGATTATAATCAAGACTCACCACCGGATGTCGGACCAAGACAATCAACAAAAGGGTTAGGCCTATGAGCAAAAGTTACACTCTCGACATTAAAGCTAGAAAAAAAAATATCATGTTGTCGATCAATTTCCTGATTACTTTATTGATAATAAGAGGAAAAATGACTTTCAACCTCATACGAAAAATTTCTCTACATCTCCCTAGAATTTATCTTTTAAAATTGAATTTGCAATTACTCTTTTAAGGTTTCATATATATATTCAAGTTATACTTACTACCATTGAATATATAAAAGAATAGCTTTCCACGTAATTGAATATACATCAGTAACTTGTTCATCAGTTGCAGAGTGCTATTATTAATTTAGTTTCCGCTAGTTATACCAGATTTAAACTCGCATGGGCCATAACACAGATCATTCTCAAAAGTCGATAGCTTATAAAGATAGTCTTGCTAAAATGGAGACATCATTTATTACTTTATCACAAAAATACAATTCAGTGTTAAATAATGATGGATACAATAGTAGACATGATAACCATTACGAAATTACTATTTGTTTTTGCTTGTCTGTACGCTCACGCACAAGATAATTTCTTTTTCGTATTGTGCAACCATCTATCATCGGAGTACTAAGAGAACCAATTACAGATTTAAGCGTTATTTTCCGTTCCGAGTAAGGAGCTCACTTAACAGAAAAGCAATTATCCCTTTTCGACTTTGATAGATATAATAGTAGTCCATGTGAGTTAAGGAATGACCACTATCAAGAGGAAAAGCAAAAGGGACGAAAATATATCAATAATATATCAAAGCGAGGAAAGAAACTAAGCGCTTGGAAATAAATGTTCTATTTTGTCTGTGATCGACAATAACATGGATAAGTTTTTGTGGATTATGTGGGACAGCAGCTGGGTTGATGAGTAAAACAAAAGTTCGAATCTCGGATGAAAAGAATTCTTTATTTCGTCATATATATATATTTGTAAATTTACATCGTAATGAACAAGAAGATGAAGCCATACCGAGATAGGCGCATATATGGTTTAAAAAGCAAACATTAAAGCATAACTTCAGATAATTTCGTTATTTTGCAAATTCTTCGGGTCAAGTATAGAACATGAAAGACGGGGGTAAAAAGAAAAACATTCGTATGTAAGAATTAAATAATTTGAGAACCTCAGGTTGATCACCATCCCGTTATCTATATATGTCGATCAAAGCATGAGTTTATTAATCGCTTAATTTAATACTTTTATAAAGTACAAGAATAACTCGCGTTGTGTAGTAGCATGGGCTATGAAGATACCTTCTTTTTGGATCGCACGAGAGCTTCTATTTAAAGTTAGCCTGACAAATGGTATTTTGTGGTGGAAGAGTGTAAAAACAATTCACATTTATTTATTCATCAGTCAGGTTAAGAGACTTATAAATGTATGTGATGATTGTATTTAATTCAGAATATTCAAAACTTGAAACAAATGATGTCGCGAGTAAATAGCTGTATGCATATTATATTTTCATGAATAGAAAAGTACAAGCCAAAAAAGTGCTATGACCACTTACTGTGTCGGACATTACAAAAAATGATATTCCAATTAAAATTTGCATGTGCTTAGTTTCTCCACAACAATCATGTTGGGCAACCAAGTGCTACTTTTTTTCTATTTCCAAAATAGAAATTATCTTAGATTACTTTTTTTTATTCCCTTTTCTCCTGTTTTTTAGATAAGAACAATAGGGACATTATGGGCTTTCTTTAATTCTAAATTATTCCTGTGAAAGCCCGACTTATACAAGAACATGCCATCTTGAATAGTGAGATTTCTACTAGTAGTAGGAGAATCCACTTTTGTATGTTAAATTATAACATTCGTTATAATGATTAAAATTCTTATCAAAAATCCTTTGCTTTCTCCTACAACAAAGTACATCTATTTCCTTTACTGTTTTATTTCAGGGCTGGTAATATAAAAAACTTATATTTTGTTGTATGATTCTTAGAAGCTAAAAGGATTTGACAGTTTTATTTATTCAAGGTCTACTCCTCTAATTTATGAGCATAAAAATTCAATGTATGCAAGACTATGATGCGGTGTCTCGAATGAATATTCAAGAACCAAGTAACAGTTTAGTTTTTCCTAATATTAGTCGCTTTGATTGACCACAAAATATCATCTCATACAGACTCTGTATCAATTGATCACTACAAAAGTATATAAAACGCTAAATCTCAAGCTCTATATTATCTGAACTCCCTTCTCTCATCGAATTGATGCATACAGCGCTGGTTTTAAAGAATGAAGGAAACAAAAGACTTAATCAAAAACTAAAACATTTATGCTTGCAGTATTTGGTTTTTCAAGGTATTTTGTCTGCTCAAAATAAAAGTTCAGTTGCTATTTTTTTTTCCAATAAATATTTTTATTGCACACATACAAACTTTCAGTGTGATAAAATAGAAGTGATCGGATAAACATTCACAGTAAAAGCGTTATGTCGTATATAATGGTTTAGAAACCATGATATCGATCAGTTCCCATAGATTAACCAGAATAGTATTCCCCTTTGCTTGATCCTCTTCTTTTCTGCTAATATTAATTATGTTTGAGTGTATCATATTGCATGTATATGCAATAAATGTATATTTTTCTGAGTTTTTTCAATTGAATTGTAAAAGTACGAGAATAACCGTAATGGTATTGATATTTTATCTTGCTTTTAGAAGAGTACATATCATAGAAGGGAATGAAAATAGTCTTAATTTATATTTTCTGGATATTGCTTATTTATGCATGATCTCCTGCAGAACAATAGGATGTAGCCTTCATTTTCTTTGGGTAAATAGATAAAAAAGAAGACAAAGAAGAATCTATAATAACAAAGAAAAATAAAATAAGGCTATCAACTTGTTTTTAGTAATTATTAGTTATTCTTTGATATTCACTTTCATTTAGGAAACGGATTTAACGAATAATGCATACTTTATTCTGATAGAATTTTGCCTCCAAAAATCATACTAACAATAAGAATTGCTCTTCAGCGATCTTGCGATATATATTTTAAGTCTTTTAGTTTGCTTCAATACATAAAAATTGATATATATTTATATTAAGCTTAAAGGCCACTCAGACAAAATGTGATTTCAGTTTGCTCTGTTGTGCGCAAACTTCTAATAGGCGAGCAGTTTATATATTGACTATGGTACTGTTTTTTCAAGTGTTTAGTGATTTTACATCCTCTTAAAACATATAATACAAATGAAGAATATCAGAATATCAGAATAAACCAAAGAACAACAATGTTACTATTTATCCAAATCTGTTAGATAATTAGTGATATACAGGTGTGCTCATGTTGAATTAACATCAGCAAATAAGCCGTTTAATTGAGAAAATAGGAGTATCCACAAAAATTACTAGCACGGACGATTAAATAAATAAAGAACTGGTTGCAATTTTAATTTGAATCAAAATGAGATAGAAAAGTATGGATTAACATGAGATAATAATAATTTCTTTTTCCCAGAAACAGAATTTCCACTATCGCCTATTTGTGATGTTAGATAGTATATTTGAAACAGAAGAAGAACTACTTTATTATTAGAAGTGTTTAGTATCTATATATACTTTTCAAAGTCCTAAGAAGGTTTTGTAAATTGAACAGATTTAAAACACCATAAATAGGACACAGGAAATAAGAAGATATAATAACTTCTTTATGTTCTTGTAATAAGTAAGGTTATATATTATGGATAAACCATTTCTTTAGAAAAAAAAATAATAACAAAACATGTAAAATAAAATTATATATACTATTTACTCTTGATTAAAGCAAAAAGATAGTAACCATTACACCATTTGTCAAAATAACATAAAGTATAAAAGATGTCTTTTTTTTTTGAATTCAAATTCATTTGATCGTGTTATTGCCCTGGATATTTCACTAATAATCATGTTACTAGGGGGGAAAGAAGAAAAAAAGAAATTCAATTTCCTTGTTGGCAATATCGCGATTACATTTCCTAAAATAATCATTAATTATAATCATATGTTTTATTTAAAAACTTTTACATTTTGGTAGTTATGCCCTATCGACCTGAAGCACCTACCGAGGTTCCAGATTTAGAAATCCACGGACCCCCCCTTAATGGGTGACCAATATTGTTTATAATCACTTGCCCGATGCTTTAATAATAAAAAAATTGACTCAAAACTGAATTATGCATTCAAGGCATGATTGCACTCTCTTTCCGTTGCCCTGCTTTTTTTCTGAGATTTTCTTTTTTGGTATTTATTCATTTAACACCTTTCCCCTCTACTAGACCTATATTATTGTATCATTATTAATTTACTTTTGGCATTCGTTTTAATAGAGGATTAGATGAGTTAGAGTGAAGTTTTTTGTTTTTATTTTCTGAATTTCTATTTAGAATCGTTTTTGTAAAAATTATCATTCTTAATTTAACAGTACCAACAACGATATTCTTCTTTCTCACCTCCTCACTTGTTCACAAAACCTGTTCATAAACCTGTATAAGATATTATTATACATTCAACTAGTTTATATCATGCATAAAAAAATGTTTATGTATATGATTATAATTGATATCTCAATTATATATAGCAATGAATGTGATAAATTAGCTCAAGATATTCTAATCGATTAATCACATCAACTTTATTCTAGTATTTGTAATTCTAAAACTGAAGCCATCGCGATGAATAGAGATGCTTGTTTATTTGTTTGTTGTATTGATGAAAAAGCACTTCTGCACTTATATACATGTCATGCTAGTTTTATAAAGTAACTTGTTTCTCTCTTTACTCTACATACAAAGGCATTTTTTTTTAAAATAAAAGCTATTGTTGTTAACGTCTCTAGTGAAGTAGTTATAATGACAAATATTTGATATGGTCTGAGCCCTTGTCATTTCTAAACATTTATAGAGTAACAATTGCCATTTTTATGAAATTACAGGCATTTCTAAATTCCTGAAAATAATAATACGAATTCCACTTATTAAATGGAATTCTATAACGTTATTTTGAATTGTATAAGGAGAAATCAGGACATAAAAAGAGGCACTAAGACACCTAAATAATACACATAATGGAAATAATGACATGGTAATGATGTTAATATAGGAGACAGAGTATCTGCTTCCCCTCATAGATCGACGAGATGTTGTTATAAAAAGCCTATATAGTTCTAGTCAAAGGAACTCTGAGATGTACAAGTTCATATATGAAGTGTTTAGGTCCACATTTGTTTGTTTGTTTGTTTGTATCTTGGCAGATTTTGGTAATAAGTTAATTATGAGCAATTAGTGCTATATATAAATTATCCTTCTGGAATAAAATGGCCCCTTTGATGGACATTTTATTTTGAAGATCAAAGGAGCCTATTTATTTATTTGTTTATAGTGGAAAAGGGGATCAAGAGAGCGATATAGAGCAGTTGTTTATCAAGCGATCAACGGCATTTAATAAGCATCACTTGGCGGCAACATGTCATTTGTATAAGTGTATGTACGTGTATAAATATATGTTGTAGGCCGAATACATGTAAATATGCTTATTACTAAAGTGTACTACCATTGATAGTAATTGGTAGATGTCAAATACTAGTAGTAATAATAGCAACAAGTGACAAATGATTGGCTAGACGACATGGGGAGACATTCTTCTGATTTTCTGAGAATCCTATATAAATATAAATATTTTTTATGGGTTTTTTTATTTTATTTATAAAGTCAGACAGATCTTCTAAAAACTTCCCAGGCGGATTTAAGGGTTGGAAGAACTGGCCTTTTTTTAGAGTTCTAATGTATGCACAAAATAATAAATTAAAAATAAATAAATAAAATTAATATTTCTTTCTTTCTTTCTCTTCTTCTTGTTTCTTTCTTTCTTCTTGTTTGATATTCCTTATTTTAGTTGCTTCTAGTTGATCTTCATTTGCAGTAATGTCAGATGACGAGACAATGGAAATGAGTGACTATAGTCAAGACAATGACTCTGACTATTCACTCGACTATGAATATCCAGGACCTCGCTACCCAAACCGTCGGACCAACGAGGACGACGACGCTTCGGAATTATCAGACAGCGACGACTCTTCCTCGATAGAAGCTCCGCGATTCGACATGTGGGACGATGATCCCTTCAACGACTACACTTGGCATTCAAACGACATGCAATTAACAAAGTTCATTAAACGCAAACAAAGACGACTCAAAGCGGAAAGCATAAACAGCAGCAGACCGAGTTTCTGGAGCAAAAATAAAGGGTGGCCGAAGCAGCTGCCATTCTCCTGTTCATCTACGAACCACGACCAGTCGGCCAATGCCATCTGCCTTGTCGAATCAGACTACGGCTTGTCCGAGCAAATCTATGCAGTTTATAGAGATCGCATCGTAGAGTGTGGTCATCCTGGTAATGTGACTCGAAAAAAGGCAGATCGAGCAAGTAAAATCATCAGTACGACGTGGATAGAGAGCAATGATCACCAACCTTCCACAACAAACAAGACACAATCTGACAAATTTGTCGATACACATCTCTCCGTCTCTTTGCCCAAAACAATCATTCCGTCTGATGTGTGCCATTCTGGTGCATCGACAAACTTTATTTCAAAGTTTCAACCGTATACAAAGTTTATTAAACGTCGTGACTTTCCGGGCATTCTTCCCGAGAGCGCATACCTTTCATTGGGCTTCGATCCCCAATGTCTTGCCCACAAATACGGCTACATGGCCATCGGCGGCGTTGAGGGCGAATTCGAACTTTACTGTTGTATGGATCCGCAAAACCCTGTCAAGATATGGGGCACCAAGTTTAAAGGCACCGACAATGTGATGCTCATGACAAACGCCATTCAAATTGTACGCTGGCAAAACTCTAAAAAACAATACAAACACATGTTGATAGGTTGCATGAACAAGGCTGGACTTTTGCTGTACAATCTACCTCCTCATTCGCAATGTAAAGACATTCGCCATCAGTCTCGAGAAGATCGAAAAGATGCAGTGCCTTTGTTTTCGCATGTAAGATCATTCGAAGGTGTTCCCATCAATGATGCCAAATTAAGCCCACTCGGTACGAAAATAGTATGTGTGGGGGATGACAGCGTTATTTTTATGATCGATGTGTATCATTGCACAGAAACAGATCAAATCGGTTTTAGTACGCCTCATCGAATTGTAATACCTCCCTGTTTACTAGGCGAAGCTCAAACTCAGCCCTATTTTTCTCAGTATGTTGCGTGGAGCGCCTCATCTGAGTACTTTGCCCATACATCTGACTCGCACAATGTTGTCCTCGTCTGGAGAACATCGACCAGAGAAATCATCTATTCCGTTGATACGGCCGGTTATACCTATGCCATCTCATTCCACCCATACTTGGATAATATCATTGTCTTTACCAATAGATACGGCTACTTCCACACCGTTGATCTCTCTGATGCTGTCGATGCTGATGCTAATCGCTACAATCTACTTGATTTTGATCGCCAGAATCTGCACTATGGCCATGAATGCCTCGAGTCTTGCAGAGTGTCGCCGGAAGATGAAAAACAGCATGCAGTATTTCATACCCGACATTTGAAGATACGCCATGAGATTACAATGGTTTCTTTCCGTGGCGAGGTCGACACAAAGCTACGTATTCTTGCAAAAATCAATGGAATTCAATGGACAAGGGAAGGCAACTATCTCTATTTAGCTACAAAGAAACGAGTGCTTGCTTTTCAGTTTATAATGAGTGCCGAAAAGACTGCCACTTTACTGGATATAACTGGTAAACATATTAAAAGATTACTCGAATCAGATCGGTTATGGACTGGAAAGAAAAGAAAACTAACTGATCCTACCTTGGCTAGATGGAAGTCATTGCCAGAACATATCCATTCAAGAGTAGTGGGTGACGCTCATCATTTAGCATGTCACTGGTAAAAAAAAAACAAAAAGAAAAAAAAAGAATATTTGTATATATATCTAGCATTCTTAATTCTTTATTCCTTCTTCTCTATTATATTTCATTTCCTCTCTTCTTTAATTAAATGCCCGTTTTCATATGTTTTCCTCATTTTTATGCACCACACCTTTCATTCTCTTTTAAAGGGATGCCACTCTATTTGTTTTTGTAATTTTAGTAAACACAGATTTT
>VCJC01002898.1:43222-58327 GCA_024140195.1 Backusella luteola | reverse complement strand
AAAAAAAAAAAAGATACATCAGCCTGACTTTCATATAATATCTAGGTTCACTTTGCCATTAAAAAAATGTTCGAAGGGTAAGATCATATAGTGAAATCACCACTTTTTTTTCTTTCTAAATGGTTATTTCGTTCACAGTAATTTGTTTCCCGAGGCATATGAGTTCACTAGATTTGATGAAGGAGTTAAGTGTCTTGATATTGGATGTGGTCCTGGTAGTTTCGTAATGGTAAGTTGATCGTATTATTATTATTTTCCTTTGTTGATTATTTTGTTAGGACATGGCTGTTGAAAATCCCAAATCCTACTTCCATGGCATTGATATTGCGGCTATGTTTGATAGCCAAGTAAAGCTAAACAATACAGAATTTAGTCTAGGAAATGTTCTTAAAGGTTTACCTTTCCCCGATAATTCAGTTGATTTTATCCACATGCGACTTTTCTTGGCCGCCCTTCGTAAAGATGAATGGCCAGTAGCAGTGAAAGAAGCTTTCAGAATTTTAAAACCAGGTGGAGGAATTCAGTTCTGTGAATATTTAGCCAGAGTAAGTACATACGTGTAGAAATTGTAATCAATTGAATTGGATTAACTGAAGCTCTATATACACTATTAGGAAACTGGAAATGATAATTGTAAACATGTAAAGCGTACAAGTATGTATAGGAAGGATGTTATTTTGATTGGTCCAGATTCGGTATTTATTTCTTTTATACCAACTAGTTTTCGAAATGATGAGAAACCATAATCAAGTACCAGAAGCTGGTGATATGCTTGAAACATGGATCAAAGAGGCTGGATTCGACCATATCAAGACAGAAACTCGTTCAGTTGATGTGGGAGGTAACAATAAAAGTTTTTTTTTTTTCTTGTTCACTAAAAAAAAGTTATTAACATACTGGTTCATGCTAGGTGAGGGCTCGTATGCTAAGCAATGGCTGTGGGTTTGGGAGCAAACTGTCACTTCTTCTTTCCCTCATGTTGGTCCTATTCTAGGTGTAGAAAAAGAAAAATACGACGAATATATTGAAAATCATTTGAGAGAAATGGTAGAATCCCATGGAGTTATTTCTTTCACTAGAAGCATTGGACGTAAGCCTTTGGAATAGATTCAAAGTCATATCAGAGTGATTATAAACCAGCAAACGTATACCTCAAAGCAATAGTTAGAAACGATACTGTAATAAAAAAAATTTTGTTAAAAAGAATCAAAACAAGCACTCTATAATTTCTTTTTTAGTTTTTAAGTTTGATATGAAAATAAGTGTGTATTATGTAATAGGAGATAAGAAATAATAATAAATATTTAGTCTAACGAAACTACTTTTGTCAATACTAGTAAATATACCTATTTTCGAATCATATGTAATAATATCCTTGGTCAATAATATTAAATACCATTATAATTGTTGAGGATTAATTAAGAGGAAACATTTCAAAAAATCTAAAAAAAAACTGTTATCATTGCTCAGCGGAATATTAAAGCCATGATGTTACAGAGCGCATGGATCAGGTCCAAATCTAAAATTTCGAAATCACACTATTTAATTTTGTAGCACCAAAATCATTGTGCCAAAAAGAGAAAAAAAAAGCTTGATGGGACTGCAAGGTATTATCTTATTCGAACTATAATCGAAATACTTCTCTTATAGTGCTCTAATAAATCCTTATAAGAATAGATAATTAAAGGATATATGACGTTATCTTATGATCAAGCTCTCACCGGATTATGCATACTGCTTTTTAGGTAGAAACTTCGAAATCTTTAATCGATCATTTTTCTATGAAATTTAGAAATAAATAACAATTGTTCTAAAAAAAGGAGCTTATGGAAGGAACTATCCCTGGGCAATTTTTGGAAGGAGTACTTATTATATTGGCTCTTCTATCTTTAATACTATACACAAACTTCAATTAGCACATATACCTCTGTTACCAATTTATTATTTGACTTTCAAAGCATATACTTTTGAAAAGTCATATTACAATAACAGTTCCTCATCTCTTATTCTTATATATCACGCTGACGATTTGTAAAACCAGTGTATCATTCATAGATTAATTTATAAGTATAAATATATAATGGACTAGTTTTTAAATACATTACATAGTTAATTAAATAAATGAATCAATAATCGAAAAATGAATAACATTATAAATTTCCAAAGCGTTTAGTATAGTTTAATAAAAATATAATAATAATGAATAAATGCAGTAATATTATCTAAACACTTTATCTATTTCTTTGTATCCCATTCATTATGTAAAAAACCACATTAACAAAACCTCAATGAGAAGAAAGAGCGTCTCTTTGGTGTAGCATTCAGCTCTGTTACGGAACGGTCCTGGCCATTTTTCTTTTTCCTTTCGCTAATACCTACTACCTCTGGTATGGTTTCTATTGTATCAGTTGGTGGCTCTATGACTGACGAATATTGTAAAGGCTTAGGTGGGTATTGGCGTGATACGATGTTGGATATCTCTTCTGGATTTGTTGCCATAACAGCAGCGGCTTCATCCTTTTTGTGAACAGAGTTACTGTTTTGACTTATTCGTTTCTTCAAGAAGGTCGAGGATTTACGGAATAAGTTTGACGAAGATGAAGTAGGTTCATCATCGTCTCCGCTTTCTTGCCTTGTTTGCTCGGGTTCCGATGGGACGGTAGAGGACACAATTGAACATGACGTGAAGGTGTTTTCGGTACTTCGTTGTGGTAATATCGAGACACTTGTTTCCAGAACTTCAGCCTCTGTACTGGTACTATCATTGAGATTTTTATTTTCATTATCTGCTGAAAGTGTATGTCTCTTTTTATCAAATTGTTGGATTAGGTCATTAGAAAATGTATCTAACGATAGATCTAAAATTGGAGGTGACCAGAGTTCAAACTTATTGCTTTTATCCATTTCGAAATTAAATATATTATGTTATATAATAGCTTACAGTATACTTTAAGCGTATTTTTGAAGAAAAATAAAGTAAAATCAAATAAACCTGAATAGAAGAAAAAAAATGAAAGAAAGGGAAAAAAATAAAAATAAAAATAAAAAAACGTAAACAAAAAAAAGAAAAACAAGGGGAGAGTATGTTGCAGGAGATGTATAAGGAGTGCCTCACTTTACATGAGTATAACTTGAATCTAAAAAAAAAGTGATCTATTTTCACACTCGTTTAGATTGAGCAGTGGCAGGAATAAGATTGATCCAACTGAGAGCAAGCTTTATAGAATAAATCAACATAATTTCATAAAATTAAACTTACTATATACATGTTATGTTACTATATGTTTATTTCATTCATTAAAAGAGAGAAGGAACAAATAAATCAAAGAAAGACTTGACAAAGAAACAAAATGGTATTTTTGTGCAGGGGGAATAAGGGCGAGGCCCACATTATCCAGACAGAGTAACACAGCATAAAGGAGAGCTGAGTCTTGCTCTCTAAATAAAAATAACTTTGGAAATATCATCTTTAAAACAGTTGTAGATATATATTGTGTGCAATTTCTTGACAATGAATGTCCAAAAGTCAGACTTTAGATTGTGGTTGATCTACACTCCTATCTTTAATTTAAGTTGGTATCAGACCCTTAAACGAAAAAAAAATACGTCTGCTTGAGTCCCGTCTATAATTATATATTATAAAATACACATATACATACATTCAATTGAGCAATATTTAATAATACTTTTTTTCTTAATCCCACAGAAATGGTGCTGTGCATGTTGATGGCGTGTTTCAGGAATGAAAACGTATTTATACAAACAACTTTGTAAATATCAAAATCTAAATACTATAAGCCAATACACAAGCTTTAACCACAATCAATGCTAATTTGAAAAATATTAAGCTCATAGAAACAAGTTGTTTGATATGTAATTATCAATAAGGAGCTTAGTATGGAACAAAACTTGAATTATATCGTTTATGAAATCATTATTTCCTTTAAAGGCAAATGACTCATGTTTAACTTTTTGTGTGCCTTGATGAAAAAATTTACAAAACTATTGAACATTTATTTAAATTATTTACACTTAGAAGATAGTGCAGTTCCATTCCTCGGTACCGGGATCGTTGTATCTGACGTTACGTTCACCCAACTTGGCAATGGCATCAAAATCTTCTTGTTCTAAGATGAAGTCTTGGAAGTTTTCGATGATACGGCTAGGAGTGACACTCTTGGGAATAACAGAGACACCTCTCTGGGCAGCGAAAGCAATACAGACCTGTGCGGGAGACTTGTTCAACTTTTCAGCAATAGATTTGATAGTAGGGTCATCAACAATACGCTCTTGACCGTAGACGTTGTTACCGAGAGGAGAATAAGCTGTGACGACGATTTCGTTCTTCTTACAGAACTCAACCAATTCGGGCTGTTGGAGAGCAGGGTGAAGTTCAACCTGGAGCATAGCAGGACGGATACGGCAGTTATCCAAGACGTGTTGAATCTTTTGAATGTTGAAGTTGGAGAGACCTATGATTTAATGTTAGCTACATTATTTCTTATCATCACACGCTTTTACTTACCAATAGCCTTAACAAGACCCTCATCAACAAGTTCTTCCATTGCCTTCCAAGTTTCAACGGCATCAATTTCCTCAAGTGCGACATTACCATCCTCACTAAAGAATGGACTTAGTATATTGATAATAATTTATATACAAAAAGAAACTTACCCCTTGGGGAAAAGGTCTTCCATGGTGGGAACAGCGGGAGTCTCTTCGGGAGACTTAGCGGGCTAATAATAACAATAATAATTGATGAGAATAAATTCTAAAAAGAAAATATCAATGACCATAATAGGTGTTGGTACTCACCTTGAATGAGACGGGCCAGTGAATCAAGTAAAGATCAAGGTATTCAAGATCTAAAGCCTTAAGAGAAGCCTTACAGGCAGCCTTGACATATTCCTTACGGTGGTGGGTGTTCCAGACCTATTATTTATTTTTATGTTTTTAGAACCTTATTTCTCGAGCCCATATATCTCTACTTTTGTTTTACCTTGGATGTGATGAAGATTTGATCGCGGGGGACACCAGATTCACGGATACCTTGAGCAACTTCGTCTTCGTTGCGGTAGACGTAAGCACAGTCCAAGTGGCGGTAGTTGTTCTCAAGAGCATACTTAACAGCCTTTCTAACTTCATCAGGTTGAGACAACCATGTACCGAGACCGACTTGAGGAAGCTTAGCACCAGTGTTTAAAGCTAAGCGAGGTTAAGTTAGAACAAAGACTAAACATAAACGATGAAAACATCAACTTACTCAAAGTTCTACCGAGAGACATTTTTTGTTTTGTATTTGAAAAAGTTAAAGATAAAAAGAAAAAAGAAAAAAAAATAAAACCAAGTTACGCGTTTATATTAGTTTGAAAATGCCACTAAAAAAAAGAAGGAAGATTTTGATGGGAATCGCATGAACCTAAAATAAATGCCCTTTTGTCCGATTAAATTTAAGCGATTGGCTGGTATAACTCGGAGAATTATAAATCTACGCATATATGGCCGAACATTATTAGATACTACAGCTTAAAATAGTAGTAAATGGCAAAAAGAGACTAAAAATAAAAACGGAGCGTTTGTTTATATGCACAAATGTATTTATGATGGTATATGATATATAGATAACGGAAATGCATTCATAAATAACTGTATGCTTTTCAAAAACTGAGATAGCGGAGTTTTTGGAATGACATTCACTTCCAGAGATCTAAAAATGACGAAAGTTTAGGATTCAAATACTTTGAATAATATAGTACTAAATAAACTCTTTGAAATAAGTAAAAATGAAGTGAACGAATAGATACTTACCTGTTGGTAACGTTTTAGTTTACGAATTCAATTTTTCATAGACACAAGAAGAATGGTACTCTAACAATCAAATTGTGTCTGTGTACGTGTGATCCAAAGTATATATTAGTGGTTCAATCATAAAAGTATTCAAGATGATTAGTTAATCAATAAAATTCCTTTTCATGTAGATGTATCGTTTGCTTTCATAACTTTACACCAAGAAGCAGTATAGTCGGCTTTCTGATTGTTAGATCAAATATTACAGTTGATATGTGTATCTGAAATAATTTTCAAAAGCAAACCTAATGCTTGATATAAATCGAAGTTCCTGAATTTCATTTCCTTTTTCGTACAGAAACATTGGATAGATATGTAATGATGTTTATTTCAAGTGCCATAAGATATTGCATATTAAATATTAGGAAATTGCATCCAATTCACCTTAGATATATCGAATCATAACGACTATTGAATGAGCAACTGAAAGAATCATTAGCATACAGCTTTTTTTAAACAAGACATCAGTTCAAATTACAGCAGCGATATCTTAAACTCGTTCTTTAGCACAAAAAATAAACATGTGTCACTGTTTTTTTAGGACCCGTTCCGATTACATGGAAGAGACTATGAATTGATTAAACAATTAAATGAAAAGACAAGCAAAATATGTATAAATATGACCGAAGTGAGAAAACGTTTTTGGATGAGGAGCTGGAAAGCTGATTTTGAGTTCTTTGTACTGTTTTTTCAAGAAAATGAGAAAGATATAAATCACAACTCTCGAAATTAGATCAAGAATTTGAGAATGCGTAAATTTACGGGAAAAAGATATTTTTATTACTCAAACGCGTAAAATAAATGATGTAGCATCTTTGTGCCGACAAGTAAAAAGCGATATCACAGAAATGATATTACAAGAACATAAAAGCAGTTATAAAGTATAAAAATAACCCAAGGTAATGCAATTAACAAGCATAGTACAACATATTGTCCATTTTTTCATAGAAAAATGCACTCTTAAAGACACACATTGATTTCTAAAGTAGCCATAGCTCATATTTCATTAAAACATTTGATTAAATTTGGCTTGGTTTATTTGATATAATGATAATAATAGGGAAAAGATATATCAATTCAAGCGATATATATTACGCTACTACATGGCTCCGCTATCCTTTCAAAGCCTATAGAGTTGATCCGGTTAATACAATCCAACTAAACACAACATTTTGACCTAGTCTTTTACCTGTAAACGCTTTTGCATCAAATCTAATTCAGGCTCCTCCTCTTCCTCCTCTTCTTCCTCGTCGTCCATGACAGGGTTTGTATCGAGGGCAGGACCCACAGCACCAGCCTCTCCGAGCATTCCTACAAACGTGAAATGAGTATCTTGACAAGAAGCAAGACCCTTGATCCCATATTTTACCATCTGTAATCTGAAACAAAACTTTGTTGACTTCCTCATCGGCAGCCTCTTCGATATCATCATCGTCCATCATATCCATTGTATCACCAATCATCTCTTCCATAAGACCGGCCTTTGTCATTTCCATTGACATCTGCTGCATGGCTTGTGATATTTCAGGTAGTCTTGCAAGTTGATTGACAAGCTTCATTACTTCTCCGCTCTTCTGAAGCGACCCTGCCACCTTTAGTGTTGCTATTTATATACAAGATTCATGTAGAGACGAGTTAGCTCAAATTGACAAGGCCAAAACATAGCACACTTACCCAGCTGATGCTCAAGTTGCATAATAATGGAGTTTAGCTGAGCTTTACTTGTATATAGTCTCTGCTTATGTCTTTGAGAGCGCACAAGCTCTTTTGCCAACATTTTGCAGTTTTTTACATCTCCTTTTTTTGCGACTTGTTTGATGGATCGCTTTACTTTTATTTCTTCGTTATCTATTGCACGGATTTGTCTTTGGATGCCTCTCTGTTGTGTTTTTATTTCGGTTCTCCACTTCTTCACCTACGAGACACAGCATTAGTCGCCATATTTGTCTGTTATCTGTTATTGCGCCGAGCTTACCAGTTCATCTGGTGTTTTCTTTCCAAAAAACCTTTGAATTGTGCTAGCCATTCTATATATTTCTAAAAGAAAAAGCAATTACTTTAAATGTAACAAGATGCTTGTTGTTCTTTTTCAGATTTACATTAAAAACTTTTTATGAAAATACGACGAAAGAACATGTCTTGATATCAATGAAAAACTGCCAGCAAGAGTTTCTTATTGTTGAAAACCCAAGTCACGTGCAAATGTACACACACACTCTCTCAGTGCCTCAGAACTTATTGCTTGACAAAAATAGCAAAGAATGGCTCCTTCGATTCTATAAAGTATCGCCTCAGATGTAGCATCTCATTATATCATAGAAGCTGAAGCATTGCTTTAATAACACTTGCAAGGGTTTGATGTGAAAGATAGCTTTGAACCTTTGCTTTGAATAAGCACATCCAATTACTCATGAATAACAGTATCAAAATATATCAAATTGCGTTGAAGAAAAATAAATGATTTATTGATTACAAAATAACTAAAAGATCAAACAAGACACATAAATATATATACACAGTACGGTTAAGAATAAATAGATACAATATTAAACTGTAGAGCCTGAAGACTCTTCATCTGAGAGAGAATAATTCTCTTTTTTAGTGTTTGATTCACTCATAAACATGCGTTGGGCACCGCCAACTCTTTTCTGCTTGGCAAGTTCATCATCGTTACTGGGGGCTTCATGAGGTAAAACTAGATTTAAAATAATTGACATTATACCAGCCATAATATATCCAGTACTGACCACTGTGTTGATGGCCTCCATTAAACCTTGAAGAGCTTCGTTCTCAAATGTTGGGAGAACGTAATTAAACCAATCAGGAACAAGAGAAACACCAAGGGCGAGTGCTAGAGAAGCAGCAATGATAACACGATCGCGCCGAGTCCAATCTAAATAACCCAGGATTCTGATTCCAGACGTGGCTACAGAGGAAAACAAGAAAACTGTCATGCCACCGATTAAAGGGCTGGGAATTGCTAAAAATGCAGCTGATATCTTTCCAAAGATTCCACAGATAATCAAAATAGCTGCGCAGACAAGGCCAGCTTTTCGACTTGCACATCGAGTAACAGCGATGATACCATTATTCTGACTAAAAGTAACGACACCCATAGTAGTAGCAGCGCCCGAGAAAATACCAGCAATACCATCTGCCAAAAGACCACCTTGGCATCTTTCTTCAAATACTTTTCCTTCAATGGGTAAACCAGAAACATCACTTGCAGCTGTTAAATCACCAAGACATTCGATAATCATATCGAGCTGTACAAATAAAAATGGGATCAACCCGGGTGGATACACAGACAATTTAAAATGCTTCACCCATAAGAAAGTTATAACAGGAGCAGCTTCGATACCTGATTTGTCGAACATGCCAACACCGGCAGCAATAATACAACCTACTAAAAGTCCAAGAACAACTGATATATTCTTTAAGAAAACGGAACCCACTAACTCAATAAGGATAATGGTAAAAAATACAGAAGCACCAAGAGCAAAGTTAACAGGTCCGCCCCATGGTTGAGCATTCGGAGAGTTTACGTTGGGACATAGCATGTATTCACCAGAAATAGGTCTGCTCATACATGGACCCGAACCACCAGCCCAGTTGGCCATGCCAGACGTAATAAGAGAGCTTCCAATAACAACTAGGACAATTCCCATGACAATTTTAGGGAAAAGTTTACGAATCACACGAGGAGGAAGGAAACTTATAACAATAGATAAAATTGAACAAATCATCTATTGAAAAATATAGATATGTATAAGTATTCATTTTTAAGTAAGCATAATAGAATCCAGGCCGTATTATTACTATTATTATTTTACCTGAGTTCCCAGGATAGCACCAAATGCATCTGGACAAGGTAAGTGAATAATAGTTCCATCAGATGATACTTCAGTTGGGCAAGCGCCACTTTTATACATATTTGAGATAACAGCCTGTGCAGCCGACATATTGGCGAAGGCTACACCAGCAATCTGTAATAAGCCTACACCAATATAAAACTTTGTTTTGGGAATACGGAAACGAACAATCTGAATGATACTCATCAATCCAGAACTAATAAGTGAAGCAGAAACCATATATCGTCTAAGATCTTCATCAACATTCAAATAACTGCTTCCAGAGCCAGATATAATAATTGTTGGTGAAATGATGCCACCGATGACAGCCAAAAAATCTAGATTAAGACCGTTAGCTTGTAAACATGGATATATATTGTAATCCAAATGAGCATTACGTTGGATTCCCATCAGGAGAGTAACAAGAATAGGAATATCATCATCCGGGCCATAGAATGGTGAGCTATTGGGTTTTTGCTTTATGAATGGTAAAACTGGCATACTTTTATACATAAAACAGAGACGAGTCAGTCCACATGTACCATCTTCAAGTTAGTATATGTGCTTTTACCAGAGCGCGCGATAGTCGTAGTCACCTATCCATCCATCTCGAGTTGTAAATTTGTGCTTAATATGATCCCATCTTGTGGTTGAAGGAGGGTCAATTGTTCCATATAGCTCTCCAATCGTACTAATATCCTCAGTTTGGATATCATCTATGTGATACTTTTTATCGACTGATGACATTGAAATAAGTGTTATTTTTAATATATATGTATTTGAACCTAATAGAAAATAGATCTCTGCTTCATTTTCGCCTTTATATATACGTTTTTTTTTCTTCATCACTTATCTACAAGTTCACACTCTGATAACAGAGGTTTTATTACACAGATTCCCAAATCTGTAATGAAAATCGGAACTGTAAACAATTTTTCATTTCTAATTAGTCGATATCCTTCCTCTTTTGACTAACAAAAAGATAATGTTATCAATAATCTTCCTTATCATATCTTTTCCTGTTTTCTTTATTTCTTGGTATTCCCGTTGCATCCTATCAAAGATAAATGTGATTTTGTGACCATAGATCGAACTCTTTTATGTTAGATTTGGCAAATTCACATTCACTAAAAGGAGGTCATTTTCAGAGACGAAGCCTAATGGAGTATTATTGTAATACTTGGATTGCTAAAACTGTATATAATGTGTAAATGCAGACTATTTGAATCTAAGATAGATGATATATTTGTGGTGATGTCTATCAGATATTATGATTTGATGGTGGTTACATGTATTTTTGATCTTATTTGGTATTATCAGAAACAGAAAACTGTTATTTTATCTTGATCAAAGTTTATCTTTTTTAGATCAGTACTCGAATTGTAAAAGCATGTTTGTATTTGTAAGTGTCTAGATTCTTCCTCAAACATACACGTACTTTCATATTTATACTTATATGTGTGTAGTGTGTAATAGTAGCATATATAGTGTTAGAAAAAAAAAAAAACAAATCTCATAAATTTATTTGGCGGGATAATGATTCAAAGTAGCAATGATCATAATGATGACCATCATCCTAGTAACAATATCAACATACATTAAATTGAAAAAGTGATTATTTTCTTTAGCTTCTCTTTCTTCCATACTTTCTTTTTTTCCCAGTTTTTTTGTGAGATGAAATAAAATACAAAAAAATCATAGAATAATACTTTTAAGTACCTTAAAAGGTCTATTTAATTTTCAATCTTGATTGGACAAATGCTCGTTAAGCTGCTCCGCTAAAAACAAAAACTTCAACAAGATTTACCAACCATTTTGGTTCCCCACACTAAGTATGGGCGGTGTCTTAAAGACAATTGATATCATATGTTTTAGTGTCTCCATGGAACCTCCATGATAACACATTCCTGGAGCTAACAAGACAATAAGGTACTGAATGATGTAACAAAAAAAAATGATGGTACTACCTTTTTTTAGGTACAAATAGGCATTAAAATTTTTTCCTTGAATGGGATTGGCTTGGACAGTGTGGTATCTACGAAAATAGAGGTATTTTAATGTTTTGGCAATCAAAGCTTTCAAGTCCGTTCATAGACGCTATATTCTAAGAATTTACCATCGTATTATTTGGCTTTACGGCCCCTTCCCCTGAAATTTTTGAAGAAAACGACAACATAGTTAATAGTGTCTTTAATGTCACTTTTGAATATACAAAATCCCTGGTTATTTTGTGCTATGTTAGTCAACGTTTTGAAAGTCACGTGGGCAATTATATAATGAGAGTGGGTATAATTATAATACCAGTTCCTGAAGCTGACCCGGAAAAAGAAAAATAAAGCCCTTATCAAATGCTTAGACACAAGATATACTTAGCTCACTTTTTTTTTCCTTTTTTGTAGCTTCAAAATAGAATCATATATATATATACCTCAAAAACAAAAAATTGATAGTCCCCATTTTTTCATCCTTTATCTTATCAATGCATAACTTTATGAAAATAGATTTATCAGACTTTGATAATCGACGTGAATCGATTATACACGATCTCATGAAAGCAGCATCGGAAGATGGCTTCTTTTATGGTAATAGCTTAACGTACCTTTCCACAACTTCAACTGACATTTCAAAATAGTAATCAACCATGATATCGCTTTAAATGATATCCGTACAATGTTTGACGCTAGTCACTCATTTTTTGAAATGCCAGATGATAAGAAAAATAATTATTCTATGGATCTACCTAGAAATGCTGGATGGGAAAAACTTTCACAAGTAATTACTACTTTACACAAAAAAATTGACAATTACTAAAAATATTTTTTTCTCCTAAAACATAGATCCGTCCTTCAACTGGAGTGGCTGATTTAAAAGAATCTATCCAGTTATCTTTTCACAATGCTGCAGATTTACGACCTTCTGAAGAAGAGCTTCCTGGCTTTGATACTACAGCCAATAACTTTATGGAGCAGTGTAACGAGGTTTCACAAAAACTTTTAACATGCTTTGCAGCTGGTTTAGGCTTCCCTGAAGATTTCTTTACTCGCTGTCATGATATTAGTCAGCCAGATACCCTTAATTCTCTCCGTTGTATACGCTATTTCGATACCACAAATAATACTTTTAACTCACCCTGTCGAGTGAGCGAGCATACTGATATTCACACATTTTCTTTACTATTCCAGCGTCCTGGCCAAAATGGACTTGAAGTTTTCCATGATAATGTCTGGACACCGATTAATCTAGAAGAAGGAGAAATTGTCTGTAACATTGGTGACATGATTGCTCGCTGGTCCGACGATAGATTTCAAAGCAAATTACACCGTGTTAGAAAGCCTAATGCAAATGAATACCAAGGTCCTAGATACGCACTTGAATATGTTAACGAAGCCAACCGCTCAGTTATCATTCAGGGACGTACCAAGTATACCGAACCCATTACTGCTGGTGAATTCCTTATGATGGCCATGGAAAAAAACCACAAAGCAATCAAGGCACTCGAGGCCAAACCTTCTAATACCGTTCAAATGAACGAGCCTAAGCTCAACATTACCAAGATGCTTGTTGCCGTCTAGAATTTATTTTGTATATTTTGTTTTCTTGTAGATATCCCTTTAGTCTGCTTTATATTTTTGTTTTACTTTTCTTCCTCTCCCCTTTTCCCACCCTTATGGCGGTTGCAGCACTCCGCTCGAAAAACCTGTACATTTCTCTATCATATACCTATATGTTTATCCTTGTTTTTAGTTTTATTACCTGATATTTTTTTTATTACTTTTAATTTCGTTTTAACAAATTCCTTCAAAAACAGTCTTCTTTCCTTTTTCATTTAGTGTCCAACTTTATAGTAGACATTGAAACACAAAAAACTTTGGTTTTTCGTTTTATTAAATATTTTAGCGTGGTTTTCATTGTGAGAAATACTATAAATCCTGTTGAAAAGAGGTTTTCTCATTTGTCATTAACATCTTTATAGTGGTCAGGCCATTATGTTTTTCCTTCCGCAGTGGTAATATACAATTCTATTATAAACAATATGCATGTGAAGGTTCTAGAACTCTGATTAAGTTAGTAAAAGAAGTTTTTATAGCACGTATTGAGCTTTAATTTCCTGTATCTTTCGTTCTCAAAAATAGCTTAAAATTGACCGAATAAGTATCAGCGGATTTTTATTTATTTATAATGGATAATGAAAAACAAATTAAATTAGCTTTCCAAGAATTATGAATAGTTAGGTGCTTATTATAAAAAAGAGTATGTCAGCTTTAAAGCCAATTATTTAGGAAATGAATATATAGTACATAGATCTACACCAAAACAATATAATGAGCTGCTTACAGAGATGATTAAAACTGATACGATAACTTGCACATGTGTAATTTTTCTATTATTATTATTATTATTTGTTTGTTTGCATTCCTATCGATTTATTACTAATATTTATTATTTATGACATGCGAACTTATTTAGCCTTTCCTTTTTTTTTTTGTTACGTTGCAGATATATATGCTATATTTCACATAAAAAATCTGGGAAGCCACATATTTGATTCAGTGCTACCATGCTTTCCAGAAAAAAAAAAAGAAATAATTTTGTATAAAATAATAGAGAACTTTTTTATGAGTGAGTTTGCTGGTACGTGAAATACAGACCAGTGTGCATAAAAAAACTATGTTAGAAAGCAGAAGTATGCTTTGAGTTTATTTCAAGAAAACAGTAATAAAAAACTCTTCTATATTTCAGCTCATCATCAAATAATATCCATTTATTTGGACAAAAGTTTTTATGATGCATCTCCTTAATATTTTAGGCAGAATGCACAAAGTATTGAAATGACATATGATATAAATAGAACTTCCCGATCTTGCATTAAACCCATGATATTCAGGGTAGCAAACCCATGGGAAAGGTTATTAAGTAATAGTATCAAAAGCAAGAATTAGGTAATAATATACCTATTTAGATGACCAACTGTTGATTAAAGGAAAACCTATATGGGTGCCTGTATTGTTTTTCTAACCTTTTGTATTTGAATTCCGCCAATAGTAACCCTTTATTATTAAAGATATACCTCCAGTTGACAAAGCTTTATAATAGTTTAAATGAATTCTTTCAACGTATAACTTCTTTCCAATATCTCTAGTTTTTTTCTTCTTTTGGATATTGACAAGTATACTTGGTTTATAGCTTTTGTTTTTTCTAAAAAAAGTTATTGGAAAGTCATTTACATTATGAATGTATTCTTATCCTAATTTGAATGGTATGCTCTCCAAGCCATATGCTTCGGATCATCTTATACCCTTTGTTAATTCTATTGGCCAAATTACGACTAACCTCAATGCTTATGAGATGCCCTGTTCCTAACAGCTGTAGTAATTTAATATCTGTTTAAAAAATGGTACATACTGAT
>VCJC01002898.1:28451-43130 GCA_024140195.1 Backusella luteola | reverse complement strand
GCTACATGGCTACCTATCTCTTTATTTGCTCACTGCCTGAAATATACTCTTTATACATGATATACATCTCTTTTCTCAATTATTCCCCAGGTTTTTCTCATTTATTTGAAATATTTTCTCAATATTTTCTCCCTTTTTTCTCATTTTCTTGAAAAAAACAGTAAATAATTTATTTCATTTGAAAGGGCAAGCCCACCTAAAAAGAATAGTGTAGTATTGGTTTATAATATTAAAATTATTATTATATAAAACCAAACTTCATTTTCTTTAATGGAGTTTCCATGAGAAAAAAGATAACACTAGTTTATTAGCAACTAAAGTATAACCGGTAGCCTAGAACCTTTATCAATCTGGATGCTTATTTTATGATGCAAGAATCTGGTGTCCAACGTTTAGAGTTGGTAAACTTGAACCTGTTCTACTCTTTCACATGAGCAATTTAGCCACAATTTAATTTTGAGTTCTATAATTCACATACTTTTTTTTTTAAAAAAAAAATGGGAGGACCAAGGTTGCGCAATGTTAGATCAGTAAAATTAATCGGTGGAATCTGGACAAGATATTTTATCCGAATTGAGTAACAAGTGGCGTAATTCTATTGCGTACAAGGTGTTGAATCTTTTGAGCAAGTAGAAAATGCATGACTACTAGATTTGTCTATGTTGTTATTTTACGATTTTAATAAAAGAAAAAATAGTAATTCCTTCATATAATTGTTCCCAAAGAGTTTTATAATTGAGCATCGTTAACTAAAACAAAAATGTGACTTGATCAAGGTTTCAAATAACTCACAAATGACTTTTATCTGTGTATACATGCCTTTCAATTTATTAATTGTATTTCATTAATATAATCCCAGGTTAAATGAAACGGAAAATAATTTAGTGCAGATATAATTTTATTTGCTGACCTTGACATAATTCTGAAGTAATTTGTTCTGAAACGTAACCATAATTCCTTTATAATTTTCTACATTTCTCAAGTGGTTATATCATGATATGCGAAATGATGAGCACTAAAAGAGTAATGTACCACTATTGACACTGCTACTACAGCTGTTTTTTTTTCTTTTTTTCGCACATACTATTTAGGTCCACACGGTTAAAATAAAAGCCTTTTTAGAGGGAATTATACTAGCAGCAGAATGGATATCAGCCTGGTTATCATAGTAGGTGTTTATTTAGTATCCCACGCTCACCTTTTCAACGTGGGGGAAAGTAGATATAATTACTTATTAATAAGATACCCTAATTCCTCATTTTAGAAAAAAAAATGCATGCATGTATATTCTTTCTGCTACATAAAGTAAATAAACCGCAGTCCATAATAATGAATACAATGTGATAACTAATTATAGAATACAAATGAAAATCCCTATAAAAGATGTTTATGGGTTTAAATACTTGCCGTTTTTTTATTAATGTAGAACCTATGCTAAGAAATACAAGAGATAACCGAGTGTATTTTTTTTAGTCTTGTATAAAAGTGGTATAGAAATTATTATAAATGGATATAATATATCAAAGTAGCAGTACTTTGCTTATTAAATTCGCCACTTAATGAGTTGATTTTTGGGAAATGTTAGAAAAATATAATGAAACCAACATCTTGTGGAATATGGTAGCAATATTGGTTGTAATTCTTGTTACTTCCAGCAAAATTATCTCTGCTAATTGAAAACAAGTTTCTTGAGGCTCAAGAACAACTGTTATTAAATGAGAAGCTGTATCACTCATTAAAACAACTGCAAAAACAGAAATTACATTAAATGAAAAGGACACATCATAGTTACGTCTTTATATTGTTAACTAAAATAAGAATATTGGCTTTGAATAATAAGCATATTTACCTCCATGTATTAATATCGTGTTTCCTTAATAGACAAAAGCAATGGTTTTTACACTGACTTTTATAATATATTTATTACATTTCTTTTTTGAAGGCTGATTTAGACAACGGAGTGTTTTTTCTTCATTCAAAAATACCAAGTGGTATGAATTTGTGGCTCCTTTTCAAGAATTTAAGCGTGCCACCATTTATGCGTCTTGCTGACAAAATTAAATGGCAATTGCTTTTTAAAGAATTATAGAAAAAAAGTTGGAAATTTTCATTTGTTACAAAAGCGAACATTTTATTCTGATCATAATAGTCAATGATTTGGGACTATGGCTTCTTCTCACCTCTATCATTTCTTCTCTAAGATGCCTCATTAAAAACTAAAATGGAAAAATTTCTGAAATTACCATATTTGGTAAATATAGTATATTTGTATTATAAAACTGGCAGTTGATGCAACACCTTCGGGAATTTGTGTAACATGTGTTGCATGAATGCTAGATATGCTTTTTTATGTGTGTATACTGTTTTTTCCAAGAAATTGTGAAAAATTACAAATTGATGAGAAAAGAGGGGGAATATTTTGAGAAATAAAATAACAATAATTGAGAAAATTACAGACAATAATTGGGGAAAAATATAAAAAACACATCGATGTACAAAGTCAATCAATATTGTAGATACCAAGAATTGGAAAATTCATCAGTAGAGACCAAAATAAAAAAGTAGGAACGAATAAAATTAGAAATCAATTACACAGCAAATGTTAATTATACATACTTGCAGCTTCGGTAAGCTTATGGGACGGGCAAGCAATAGCCGGCCTGGTTGGTGTAGAGATGGGATATTTAACAACCCCAGGTGATGTAATGGAAGTCAAGAGGAAAACATTACCAATGAATCCTCGTACTAGTCATAGAAAGATGATAAACATTTAGATGTATAATACTTTGAAATAATTATAACTTACAGGAAAAAGTGCTCGTCCAGAAATCCAGAAAAAAAAAAGAATTCACCTGTGGTCCAAAGGCCATCTAACGTGATAGTAGCTATAAAAGAAAACAAATATTGTGAGCTATATGTTTAACAGGATCGATATCAATGAAATGGAATACATACATGTGCTTATACATAGTTTCTATATATTTTTATATGGTTTTAAAAAAGAAAATTAAAAAGGTACTTTGTACAAAATATTTATATAAAAGGATGTCTCTTCAGTTCAACTACAAAATATAAAATCCACATGTAACTCCTACCAATCTTCTAAAACGGAAGCACAGAAGTCAAATTCATATAAATAAATACAAAACGATTCCTTTAATACAACTAAAGGTATTCAAATGATTATAAAACAATTTATTTTTTTATAGTGTTATTTATATGTCACACCTTTAGTGTAGTCTCACCAACCATTAACGTTTTTTTTTTGGAGATCGTATACACCTTTTGAGGCCGATTAAGGGCTATTAAGGAACAAAATGTCTGTTTTTCGAATGTGGGTTAATAATAAAATCCTAACCCCCCTTAACCCACTTTCTTTCTCACCAACTTTTTCTCATTAATTAGAGTAACTTTTCTTATTAATTTGAAAAGCACAATATGTGTCTTGGTCTTTTCCTTTATATCATAAGATATTACAAAATAAAGCTACTTCTCTTAAGTTTAAAGTTGTCCATATAGAGAAGGAAAGTAAGTAGAGCATAAACCATAACGAAGAAAAAAAATCCTGGTGAGATTGCTAAAATGTACTCTCTGAGATACCATTGCATATAATTACTTATTTTTAGGGTAAAAAATCCTGTTTTTTGAGTTGAATAGAATAAATAGTTTAAAATATAACATTATTAGCGATTTAGTACTGGTATTTGTTCAATTATCTTCATTGACAGTCAATTTGTAAAAAGAAGAAAAAGAAAACTTTTAACTCTGACTATCGATACTACGTTGAAATATGTGTCGTCAGAATAAGATTATATAGGATATATATTATTACAGTTTACTTAGAGTGAGTATTTCTATTTTATTAGAAAATAAAAAGGAATGCTGATAAAGCTCCTTTTTAGTTATTATATTAGAGATGGCTATTTTACACGTATATGATTAAATAACCCTATTTTCTGATAGCGTCTGTTATGCCGAGTATTCCAGTTTATAAGATGAGATTTTTTTTATTCGATATGTTCGATAAGAAAGGATAAGCGAGAAGGCGGAAGAAACAAAAAAGGAGGTTCCCACAATGTCTAAAAAAGAAAGAGCGAGGGTATGTACCACAATAACTTTCTCGAATCAGCAACATGTAAAAATAGACTACAAATACGTCAGTTATATCAAATACACAAGAAAAAAAAAAGAAACAATAAGCTAAATCACAACAGAACAAAGGATGGAGAAATCAAGAAAAACAAAATAAAACGAAGGGGGATATGAAGGCTATAAAGAGATTTCATTCACACTTTCGATCGAGCGGTTGTTTATTGACCAAAGTATTGAAGATATCTATTCACAAATCTAAATAAAAGAGTACTAAAAGAGAACAATAATATTATCTTTTACGATTAGTGAAGATATTTTTTAATGTAAATATGATAAGAAAGATCTCCTCAGAAAACTTTAAAGCATAAAAAAAATAGATATCAGCTTCGCAAAAAAAGCTATCTTTCCCTTCCTATTTATTTTTTATTTTATATTCATTTGTTTTTATTCATACAAGTAAGAATTGTAGCAAGTTATAGTTTGTTGAATAACAGAGCGGTAGCATCCTATGTGATTTCTTAACCTGAAAATAAAAAAGAGATATATGATTGACCGAAGCAATTTGCCGTTATCTCGGTCCAAGCCAGGCCAATCGATGTAAGGAGCGTCCATTATTTACAAGTAAATAGGAGAAAGATAATTCTTTGTACAATGAAGGGGAGGAAATGAACTGGTATTTATTTTATTTAACTTATATATTATAAAATGTAAAATGCTTAAAATAATAAAAGGGAATCATAATAAGAGTAAAAAGGATTTCAGTAAATATGTACATTATATTCAAAGATGGAATGGATTATACAAAATATGACTATTGTGTTATTTTCTAGTAATAACAAGTTATTAAAAGGTAGTTAATCAGCAAGCTACTATTATTACTACTTACTTTTCTCATTTTCATCAAGTCGTTTTCGAGATCGGATTCGTCATCAGCGATGAATACTTTTTTATTAATTTCTTTCATGGGTAAAAACAAGGTTAAGGATATCATTATTAATAGTAATAATACGTTTAGTTAGTTTGTTTGTTAGTTTGTTGAATAGTAAAAGGATATAATATATGGCCTTTCGTCTTTCTTCAATAGCTTGAAAAGTTGATATTTTCTTTTTAATAGCAATCGTTGTTTGGTTTTCGCTTGAAGATAAAGGCGATGTTGCAGTTGGCGACGGTGGCGATGGCGATTTATTTTTATCGTCATCTTTATTACTATTTAGCAAATATGTTCATTTACAATGTGTGCTTTACTTTACCTATTTCTTTTGTGGTTGTTTCTTGGTTTACTTTTAAGCGTTTATGGCTATGATGATTTGAAGGTATCGATGATGTAATGGCTTTTCTTATGTTATCTTCTGATGTCTTTAGTATTATTATTGTTATGATGGAGTTAGTAACTAATAATAATAATAATAGTAAAATTAGTAACTTACTTGAACATCTTTATTGATTGAATCAAGATCATTTTCAACCTTTTTGTTTAATGCATCTAATTGAGCATTGCGGAAGGTCATTGCGCCATTGAGTCGTTTGTCTCTTATTTTTGCTTGTTCTTTATCTGCTTTTTTTATAAGTTTATGCTGGTCTAATAAAAAAGTGAGTACAAAATAGGTGCAAAATGATAATGATAACGCGTACATTTTTCAATGGAGAGTAACTCTTTTGCAAGGTTTTCTAACTTTTCTTTATAAATGCTAAATAACAATAATAATAAGCATTAATAACTGCGTAATTAATAATAATAGCGATGATACTACCTATTTCTGTGATAATACAATTCTTTTTCTATGTTTTCGACCTCTTCTAGGCATGCTTTAAGCAAAACCGCGTTTTCATCATCGTCATCTTTTGTCGTCAGCGTATCACCATCTTCGCTGGATGTTTCAGTTTCGGTAAAAGGCGATCCAACATGGCCATTCTTTGACATTGAAGCGCTTTTTCTTCTTCTTGCTATAAAGTACATTTGGTTAATAATAAATAACAACAAGCATTTACATCTAAAAATAATTACCTTTTTGCGCAGCCTTAGCTGCGGCAGAAAAAGTATTCTCATAAAAGACGGGGCAAGGCATAAAATTTCCAGTCATTTCTTGCTCGTATTCAGGTAAGGAGTAATCGAGATAAGTGGTCTTTGTTTCCTTTTGCTGCTTTCTTTTATGGCTTTTATATTTTTCTCGGCTGTTATTGTGCGATAAAGTAGGATCGATAACAGACCAAACTGAATAGTCTTGGCTTGTTTTCTTCATTTCGTTTCTGATTAACTTTTTTTGTTAAAGATGACTTTTTCTGCTCTGAATGACGTAGTTGCTCTTTTTCTTCTCTTTCTCTCTTTTTTCTTTTTCGGTTAAACAAGTGCTTTTGCTAATAACGAAGAAAAAACAGAGTAAAAAGAGGTAAAAATGAAAAGAGTGAAAGAGAAAGAGAGAACAAAAGGAACGCTTTTATTGTTTGAGAGTATATTTTTAAATTGAATGGCAGTCTTTTTTCACGTCACGAGAATCTCAGAAAAAAACAGAAGTTTTTTTTTTGTTGTTGAAATAAGCGTTTTAGTTGATTATAATAGAATGGCAAGCAAAGAGTTACCTAAGCTAGGTAAAGTAACTCGTTTTTTATTTTAAAGCACTAACTAATATAATTTGTTGTCAAAGTTTTTGTTACTGGCAACAAAAACAAGTTGGCAGAGGTGCAATACATTTTGCAGGGTACAATTGATGTCGAATCGCACAAATTAGATTGTAGGTGAATGACAAATAGCAAAATAACAGATAGTAATACCAAATAATACCAAAAATAGTGCCAGAACTCCAAGGTGAAACTCAAGATATTGCTAAGCAAAAGTGTAAACTCGCTTCAGAAATTGTACGTCGATAGTGATCAAACACATACACACCCAACTTACCTTAATATCATTTATAGCTTAATGGTCCTTGCATCACAGAAGACACTGCTTTATGCTTCAATGCTATGAACGGTCTCCCTGGTCCTTATATTAAGTGGTTCCAGGACTCATTAGGCCATGATGGCATCAATAGAATGCTCGCTGGCTTCGATGATAAGTCTGCTGTTGCACTCTGTACTTTTGGTTATTGCAAAGGTCCTGGCCATGAACCTATCATTTTTGAAGGAAGAACAAATGTAAAGCATTTCATCTTTCACTTTTATTCAACATATTTCTAACCATTATTATTAATAATAGGGAATTATCGTTCCATCTCGCGGTCCTGGCACTTTTGGATGGGATGGCATCTTTCAGCCTGATGGCTATGACCAAACGTAAGTTATCATCATAAGTAGCATTATTAAGTCAATACCAACTCATTATGTTAATTTTTAGTTATGCAGAGTTGGATAAATCCATCAAGAACGCCATTTCTCATAGATCAAAGGCACTTGATCTACTGAAGGAATACTTTTCTTCTAGCGCTGCTGATGTCTAATATCTTTTTTCTTTTTTGTAATACAATATTTGACTTTTAGTATCACTTTCATAAAAAAAAGAAAGCTGATTTGATATGCTTAGAAAAGTAATGAGCATCGTTAATGATTTGATAAGATCACTTTCTTTTTTTATTTGCGGAAGTAAAAACTTTTGTTACACATAGATAGACACAATATGCTTTACACTACTATCTTTGTCAGCAACCACAACTTATTTGAGTCAGATCCAGTTTACTGTATTGTCTTTTTCAAGAAAATGAGAACAAATTTCAAATTAATGAGAGACATTTTCAAATTATTGAGAAAAAAGAAAATAATTATTGAGAAAAAGTTGATGAGGGTGAAGAGATTGGTATTAACCCAAGGCATGATACTAAAATAATGGAATATAGTATGTCTGGCTCGCCAGACATAGTTGCGGTCCTATTGATGCGTTACTCGATTACTTTTTATCATGCTATTCCTCATTGGGACGTAATATAACTTTATGGACCTTGCTACATGGGTGCTATCTCTTTATTTGCTCACTGTCTGAAATATACTCTTTATACATGATATATTTCTCTTTTCTCTTATCTCTTTATATTTGCTCACTGTCTGAAATACACTCTTTATACATGATATATTTCTCTTTTCTCAATTATTCCCCTGGTTTTTCTCATGTATTTGAAATATTTTCTCAATTATTTTTCCCCTTTTTCTCATCAATTTGTAATTTTTTCTCATTTTCTTGAAAAAAGCAGTATATACACTTTCTTGTTGTCATTGTTAATAGTTGCTCTATTAAAAAAGAGACAAAACAAAAAAGAAATTATTGACGCGATCAAGTATATGCATATTTAATGCATGTATGAGGCTTGGTGAGCTTTTCGTTCTGTTCGATATGGTAAATGTTCGATTTGTGATACAAATAGATATGCTTCGCTATTCTTTCTAAATAAACGATTAAAACCGTTCTTTAGCCTCGCTCAAGTGTCTCTTTAATAGTGAGAGTATTCTTGGACTCTAAGAGGAAAAATCCTTAATGGATCGAACTTTGTATTTTTTTTTACTAGGTTTTCTGTTATGAGCTACATATGGTGTCATAATCTTGGTTAAGCGCATTATATGATATTTGGTAGCCATTGTCTTAAAAGTTAGGTATATGTTTGGTTATTATGTTTTCCAAGTGGTCTCTCGATTTGATTTATGTATTCCGATTTATTTTGTATTTTAAAATGCAATTAAGACATATAAATCTGCTAATATTAGCATCATTCTTCCAAATTATTTACAGAGACTTTTTAGATAAATCAAGAAGAGTTGCGGGTAAAAAAATGTATCTCTTTTTGTTTTCGTACGAATCAAGCTACCTATATGAATAGTAGTAAACTAAAAGTTTATTGTAGAGAAGGTAAGTTCAAGCATCAGAGATAAACTAGGAACTTTATACAAGTACTTTGGAGATTTTTAATCCACTAAATAAAGTAATTTAATAGGGTCTTTTTTGTTATTATTATTCTCTTCTTTCAAAAACGCCAACCGTACTAAACGAATTTCAAAGTGTAATTGATCTACCATTTTTTAATTAAAACCACCTTCTAAACCGTAGTGACGGTACCTTTGAAGATAATCATATACAGCATTTATACAATGTCATAAACCCGCTCAAAGCTTGCTTTGAAAGCTTCCACCAATAATATCCAGTGCAATATTCATAGCCCATTGATACAACTCTGCATAAATACTTGCGTTGGTAGAAGACGCTTGGTTTTGAAAAGCACGAGCAGTAATACCTTGTGATATCACTGCTAATTTAAAAAATGAAAAAGCTACTGCAAAAATCCATTCTTCGCTTGAAAACTGAGTACCCGTCTTAGAACAATATAGTTGAATCAAGTATTCCAAGCTCACTACCGATGATAACGCAGTATTATTTTTAAGGCCATATTGTCCAGGAATACTGTCAACATAGAAGCTTGTAAGAAGACTGGCTAAATCGGATAGAGGGTGTCCTAATGTGGACAGTTCCCAATCGAGGAGGCCAATAACCTGTGGTTTGGCAGGATGAAACACCTAAAAGCTTTTTAATAAACTCACTCCTTCGCTCATACACCTCTATTTACCAAATTATCGATTTTAAAGTCCCCATGGATTATTGACGTCCTATCTTGAGGTAGATTTTTATAAAACCAAGCGGAAAGCTCATTGATTTTGTACAAAGAACCGACAGATTTTCCAGTGTCTTGATTTACGACACGAGCTTGTTTTTCAGAAATGGCAGAAAGTACTTTTAATTGGCGTGAATAAAAACCAACCGGTTTACCGTAATTTTCGAGGTTAATTGATTTAGGGTCGACCAAATGCAGCTTTGCCAATGTTTCAACAGCTGATATCCAGCTGTTTATTTTTTTTTAAACAAAAAGTTGTGGTTAAAAACCCATATAGCACTTATTTCTTTTTCTTTAAAAAAATGGCTATATATATACCATTCTTTACGCTCTGCTAGTGGCATAGAAAGGAGTCTCAAATCTGAAAATATTCTTCCTGATATAAACTCCATGATCTAGAAGACAAGATACTATTTTAATAGTGAAATAAAGGTATAATGTATTTGTTAAACATACATAAAATGGTGTGCCAATCACATTGGGATCTTCGCACAGCACAATTGTTCTAGGAACAGGCATATTTGTACTACCCAAGCAACTAAGTATACGATATTCACGCTCAACTGCATGTGCACTTGTTGAAACCAAAGTTCCAGATGGTTTTTTGCGCAAAACATATTGGTTTCCACTGTAATAAAATAAATAAATAAATATTGGCTTTATATACTAGCCTTATTATGTATATATTATTACCCTGAATCTTTTAAGAGATAGGTAGGGTTGGACTGTCCCAAGTTAAACTGACTCACTTGCAATGGTCTTTGGAAGGTAGGGATAATAATGGATATATACTCTTCTAGACAAACCTCGTCAATTTCGTGTCTAATATATATTTAATATCCTAATGCAAGGTGAAGAATAGCACATTAAACATTTACCCACGACGAACATTTGATGTGGTTTGTCCATTCTCCTTTAATAACATCTTCACCTAATAATAATAAAATGAAACAAAAAAGAAGGTAAAATAGATGAATATAAATACGATAAAAAATGAAATTAAGACTGATTTCAAATATAGAAGACACAGGCTCTCTTTAACATATATAGTCACAAGAAGCCACAAGCGATATATATAGATCTTTTTTAGATGAATATATAATTGCTTCACTTTTTAATTCTTCTTATATTTGGATATAAAGTCTACATTTAGTTAAAAGTTTAAAACAGGCTTTCGAAACCGTCTCCTGGTTTTTCAATCCGGGACTCTTCATTTCAAAAGTAATAACAAAAAAGGGGGAGAATGGTTTAAAGGAGCGAACAAAAAAAGAAAACAGGGGAACACGAGAGAAAAAGGGCGACAGGAGTGCATGAAAATATGACATAAAGGCAGTGATGTTGATGAAATAATTTAAAGTGCAAAAAGGAAATTACAAAGTGCACCAGGAATATAGAGTTTTTATTGTATTTAATAAAAATTATTAAAGGCATAGAAAAAAACAAATCTTTACACAATAATAGATAAAATAAAAAGGCTGTAGGGAACTATAAAAGAAATCGTTGAATGCGGTGGTGCCTGACAGACTCCTTTTTTATATTTCTCCCCTTTTACCATGCAAATGTTGCCAACAAACTATTTACATAAAACATCAAATACAATATCTCTTGTTCTTTTCTTTTTCTTTTTACCATACTATGACCCATTTAAGTGATTTTAGCTTTCTACGTATGCTACTAAAGATGAAAATAGTTGCTATAAATCATCACGATGACTGATTATTTTTAAATAGAACGAATGGTATCATTCGGATACCTATATGTCTGGTATACATATAGGGTATATACATTGGATCGATTCCGATGTCTTCATTATAAACACTTCCGTGAAGGCGAATTGAAGAGTATAGTAACTCTACTTATCCTGTTTATGATACCGTTTCAGTTATTTTATGGTATATTTTATCATTCTGATTATTTTTTTATTTTATTTTATTTTTAATAAATAAACAACTTATTCTAATAAAAATAGTTTAGATATCACATCAGTAAAGATAAAATATGAAGAAGGATTTTCAAATTTATTGGGACGCATAATGACAAAACCTGAAGTATTATGGACAAAATCAGATAGATCGTTGGTTGTACCTACAGGTATAATAGATACTCCAGCCATATAGTTAATCAAATTCATTGACGACTAATACTCTGTCATTTTTTTACATCTTAGAATATAGTATATGTATCGGATTTTCATTACAAACGTAAAGATTTTTAATATAGACCATTTTAATATACATCAAACTCTGACAAACATATGCATTTATAGTGGTACCTTAGTTCTTCTCCAATGCTTTTGGAACTACCTCGCCAACTCTGTAGCTAAAGCAAGTTTTATGAGTAGTAGAGAATTCATGTTTTATATATTTTGGTAAGAAAAAGACTACTCCTTTTCCCCCAAAACTAGCTTGATGTCAGTTTAACATATCGCTCTATAGGACTTTTGCAAGTTTTATTACTTTTCCATTATTACAATACAATTTTTCCAGAAGTATTTACGAACCCATCTATAAAGAAATTATTCCTGAAATGGTCTACGGAATTGGTACAAAAAAAAAGAGACGTAATGGTTCACATTTATATTTTTTAACATTTTTATATATTTTCCTAGAGCTGTTTATTGTTGGATGTTTAGGAGTTGTTTCTCATTTTCGATTTCGCAGATTGTTGGCCAACTCCCGTGATTCAGTTAATGGAAGAGCGATTACCCAAAAAATCCGTTATTTCCAGGAGATCAACGTTATCCTATCGACTGTTTTATTTGGCCATGGCACGTTGCTTACCATTCTTAGCTTTGATGGACTGACAAGAATTAAGATGTTAAATGCTCACAAGTTTTCAGCAGACTTTTTCATATGTAACAGTAAAGTGACATTACTTTTATTTATTTTCTCAAAAAAAAAAAGCAAACTCACAAATTTTGATAGTTAATATGTGTGCGGTCATTACCTGGTTTTGTATGATTCTCATTTTTCATCCAAAATACAATGACACGGAACGAACCGACGAAGATGAAGATTATACCAAAGCAGCACACACCAGCTTTGAAGAATCTATCCCACCGTCTCAAACGCTTGTCTTTGGTGATTCTCAAGTATCCAGCGATTACCATTCACTTTCAAAACATAGCAAGGCGCCCAGCATGATCGCCAATCAATTATCTCCCGCCAATGATAGCGCTTTCCAGTTCGGACCCCTTCCTATCCCTCCTCCTGAATCTGATCCTTACAACGTTCATCCGTACAAAGTCTACTCAGATGATCCATCACAAAAAACATTCGATTTGGGCAGAGAAGAAGACTCTGTCTTTTCAAATGGTTCATCGGCAAATCTCAGTAATGTCGACATGAGCGATCCGTATCTTTCCTATCCTCAGCCAATTACCAAGAACAGACCTGCATTGGTGCCTATTTCTGGTTACAAGATAGAAAGACCGACGGCGCAGCCTGAGCCATTTCCATCAAAGAGTGAACTTGATTCATTTGCAACTTATAACTTTCCTTAATACAAATTCAGTTTTATTTTATTTCTTTATTTCTCTCTTTATTTTTTAATTTGGCCCTTTATTTTCGAGTGCCAGTAGTTTATTATTAATAAATAGTTCTTGATTACATAATAATATGCTCTTTTATAAGCTATTAGTTCAGTTAGATGGAAAAAAGTGTCTCAAAATCTAAATCGAGCATTTTCGATTCGATTTTTTTTTTTAAAATAAAAAAAAAGTACGCCTATTAATGTACGTTATTAAAGTCGGTTTGTTTAAAAAACCAGCCTTGTAGATCAATTAGAATGAAGAGAAGGGGGGCACACACATACACACACAGAGAGAGAGAAAGAGAGAGAGAGAGAGAAGGGAGGAAACTCAGACGTTTCCAAGCTGATGATTATGTATCGGCCCGTTAAGTAAGAGCCATATTAGCTCATTCCAGTGAATAGGATTGCTAAAGGTATGATATAGGAGGATATATATATGAAAAGGGAGTCTCATAGAACTGTTACTTTATTCTTAGAAAGGATTACTATACCTATCAAAAAGGATTCTGTTTAATATGGTACAGTTACGTTTGTTGCTCAATTGGGGAATGAACATACAGAAATTATATATTAAAAAAGACATTATTTGTATCCCATGTTATGAATTGAAAACCTTGGCATAAGGCGTTCAAAAAAAAAATGCATTTTGCACAAAGAGATGCTCTGGCATGCCGAGTAAGGTACGCTGATGGATGTTTAATTATCTCCTTATGGTTGATAATGCAAGATGAGAGAGAAAAAAAACATTATTGGTTAATATTAAATTCAATGGGGTGGAGCATTTCAATATGAAAGAGAGAGGGGGGAAGTATCAAGATGATATGTTTTATCAAACTATAATGACTTTATTCCAAGAAGATTCCATTAGTATTTAGTATATTTATCATACCCTCCTTCGGTTTTAAACTCTATGACAGTTTCTCTGTCTTTCCTCTCCTTTTCCCCTCCTCTGAAAACAAATATATGATGACAATCTTTTTGCTCCTTTTTTTTTGTTATATATATAAAAGAAAACTCCGAACTTTTTCTGAAAACAACTATGAGATCTGAAACGCACGAAAAGAACTAGACTTTCAAGGTACACAATTTTTTTCCCTATTGGACATGATAACATGTAGGGATTTGTGCTAACAGAAAGGCGACACCACGTGGGAAATACAGTTTTCGATTATGTAAACCTTTTGCCGAGAAATGACCATTGGAAAGAAATACAATGACAGTCAAAAAGTAAGTAGCAAGGTCTAGGTAAATATGTATATCGACTATAGGTAAAATGACATAGAATCGTGAAAGAATGGACAAAAGTAAGGCACAAAAGAAGGCTAAAAGTAGAGTTTACTAATTCCTATTAAATCATAGTAACTGATGAGCTTATTCCAAAGAAATAGACATACAAAAATAACTTTCGTCCATGTCTGATTTGTTGACAGCTAAAATAGTCTGTTTTTTCCCATGAAATATTAAAACGAACCCA
>VCJC01002890.1:41203-53894 GCA_024140195.1 Backusella luteola | reverse complement strand
AGATGTCATGATATTCTCATCCAAAAAGTGTCTCAAATGAGACTTTTTGAAAAGTACCCATTAACAATAAATAATAAAATGTGATTACCACATTAGAAATGGCAGATTGATTACGTAGACATTTTTTTTGTAACACCACTTTCTGAAGACTTTGAAGACTTTGAAGATGGTAAAATCGCATATTATCACATAATAGATGTCCGATTAATTATAATAATTGAATTGTTCTTCAGAATTTCAACCTGATGTATCCATTGAACAACGGTATAAAAAATTAGGGAAAGGGAACGCAATTTGAAAATCGTTCAGCCATCTGTACCAGCTGCATGGTATTCGTTAGCGATCCATAATGTAATACATATAAAAGAGATAAGTGCGACAGTGTCAGCACCCTGGAAAATTGCTTCGTGAAAGAATATTGTTAAACTTACTAGATTATATTTTTAAAACACGGAATATCACCATAAAAGTCAAGTCTAGCTACTACTTACTCTTTAACTTGAATGGATATGTTGGTTATAAATAAAAGCATGCCTCTTCTTCATTTTGTCTACTACATTGGTATAGCAAAAGGCACATCAGGTTAAGTTCAAAAATGTGTGCATTTTTTTTGTTTTGATTGCTTAATTAAGAAAAATGCAATATGTTTGTCGACATAAAATAAGCTTTTTTCTAAAAAGTAAAAATAAACAAACAGGTTTGGTAATTAAGAACACTTGAAGGAACAGGGGATGAACACAAGATTGTGCAACGGCGAGCAAAGTTGAAATAGAATAAATCACAAGCATATGACATTAGCATAACTTCTATACAAAATAATGCATCACGTTAAAAGGAGAGGAGAAGGTGGAGGGTATATTGGTACTTTTATAAACAGGGGCACCATTGTGGTTAAATTTTATGGCGTATATTCATTATCTTGAATACTATTAGAGGGGAAGGGATACCAAGTATTTAACGGAAAAAATATTAATGGAAATAGGCTTTAGGATGTGTTTTGGTATGAGTAAATAAATGGTGAACCAATATTACCTTGTGTTAATACTATTAATGCAAAAATCTTCAAAATAGCTATGAATTATAAACCAAAACCTTCATTATGTGTGCATATGATTATAAACTACTGCATCTCTTTTTCATCAACTGCGTTCACCAGTCTCCTACCAAACAAACTAATTCAATCACCGATATTCTCCTAGCTGTGTATATTTTGTATTATAAAATATGATGACCATTGATGTGACATAAAGTTTTTCTGTAAGAAATGCGTTTAAGCGATTTAACATTTCCCTCGAAACAGAATAAGCGCAATGGCGTGAGTCCTCCAAAACCTTAACTTAAAGAAAGAATGCGTATCATTTACTTGACACACTTCTTTGATTCATGGCCTATACGGAGTTTCATATGTCTACAAGCCACTGGTGCAAAAATTAATATTAATGCTTTTCGTTTTTTGGTTATTTTTTTTTTCTTCTTATTATTATTTAAATATATACAAAATGCCTATGGACGCTAGCCAGTGGATTGACGTGAACACTGAGAAGAACCACTATTCCCTTGATCACTTTGTGATTCCTACTCATTATGAAAAGGATGTTTCTTCTATTCTTATTCCTCACGGTGTTATTATGGTAAGAAGTTTTGGGTAAAGAAAACGTACAACAGTGATATTAAAGTAGGGTATATTAGGACCGTGTCAATAAGTTGGCTCGCTTGATTGTTGATGAAACCACCGGTCCTTTGGGTACGTGCTTCATGGCATTTTATGATATTTTATGATCGAGCTTGCTAACAAGTATTTGGCACATAGTTGTCTGTTGTATTTTGAAGGGTGGACATCAATATTTTGCTGATCTTGTTAACCAAATCAAGAAGCTTAGAACTAAGGATGGAAAGACTATTCCTTTGAGCTTAGAATTCGTTCGCGTCAAGTCCTATAAAAATGATCAGTCCGAGGGTGTTACCATGTCTTTGACTGATGAAGAATGCAATGATTTCAAGGGAAAGGTAAGCGAGTAAAAGATATAGGACCAATAATACGTAAAAAATATCAACATTTTGATATAATAGAACATCTTGATCGTTGAAGATATCATTGATACTGGTGCTACTATGGTCCAGCTCTTGAAGAAATTGGAGACATTTTCACCAAAGTCCGTCAAGGTCACCAGTTTGCTGATTAAGAAGACCACAAGAAGCAATGGCTATATTCCTGACTATGTTGGATTCTCTATTCCTGATGAATTTGTTGTTGGCTATGCCTTGGATTACAATGAATACTTCCGTGATTTAGATCACATCTGTGTTATTAGCGTAAGTGGTTATATTTTAGCTTATAAACAAGATATTAACTTGATGCAATTTATAGGAACACGGTAAACAAGCATATGCAGTCTAATACTTCAAGCAAATTAATCAATAAATAAACAAAAAAAAGTGTATAGTTTTTATTAGATAAAAATTATTTTATTTCTAAAGAGTGATGTAACGAAGTTTATGTTTATTCTAAAAGCTCTATTTGTGTATGTGTATGTATTACGTTTTGTTCTATGTTTGAGAAAAAATGAAAAATGAAAATGAAAAAATGTGTAAAAAATGGGAAGGCATAAGCGCGCGATTAGCATAATTAAATCAGATGATACTGAACATAGAAATAAACGTAATAAATGTGAATGTGTATAGTAAGTAAATAATGAATATGAAAGTAAATACATAATTTTTTTCTCAGAAAAAAAAGGGATATAATGTTGGAAGCAATAAAAAGAGAAGAAAGAAAATTAACGCTTCATGATGAAGGAGGGGTCGATGTATTGAGGTGCATGGTTTGGCTTTAAGAAGGAACAGATAGATTCGTGCTGGAAATCTAGTGGTGAACAGTATGACATACTATTGTAGCATTCTGAGCCGAAGATAGGATTAGCAGTATCTTGGATATTGATACTATCACAGTCAGAAGAGAAACTAAAGTCGGAAACATAGCTGATGTTGGGCGTCAAATCTGTAGGTGTAGACACGCCGCTTGAATACGTCTCATATGATGGTGAAGAATAGAATTGTTCTTGGCTGTCAGAGCGGAACATATGTGGTTCAATGTGGTAACTGATGGGAGAAAATACAGCACTTGGAGTAGAGTATCCAGTTATTGATTCAGTGGCAGATGAGGATACACTGTCAATCATTGGAGAGAATGATTGAAGAGGAAGTCTTGTACTGAAGCTCAAACAAGGGGATTCGACATCGGGTGTCATAGGATAGTAACAGAGACCAGGTGAGCTCTTCCATGATAATACAGGACTGATCGAACAATCAGAAGATGCATTTTCTGGGGAGAGACTACCGGAATCATCAGAAGCAACATCTGGAATGGTGCAGATCAACTTTGGAGAGTCTACAGGCTCGACCTTGATTTCGGGATGAGCAGAATTGTCAACGGAAGCCTTTCTTGCGCAATCGTTTTTCTTGGTTAGTTTGGAAACTACTTCCAAGGATTCAGAGTTGTCATAAATAAGCTCCATGATTCTGTTGTTTTCTTCCGTTCTTGAGGTAAAGTTGCTATTGGTTTTGCGTCTGTAGATGCGCTTTGGTGTGGTCTTCTTTTTTGGGGAATACTTATAATCAGGATAGCTAAAAGTAAAAAGATTAGTATATTAGTTATTGTAAGAAATGGATCTGTATAATTCTATTTACATTTCTGCGTGCTTTTTCTTTTCTTCTTTGGCCTTCTTCTTATATGGAGCCTTTTCTTCGTCACTTGCTTCTTTCCACCACTTTGCAATGATTTTTGACATGTCGCGATGGTTGGCACCTTCACACTTCTCCAAGATTTCCTTTTGCTTGTCCATACGATAAATCAAGAAGCAGTTCAAAGGTCTGGGAGGTGTAATAGTTGTTTTAGGCATTATGGTGTAATTAGTTTTATTGATAGTAATTATTTTGTAACTGTAATATTTATAATAAAAAACGAATTAGTTCCAGAAATTGAGCGGTATTTATTAGAAAACGTCAGTGATTATCCGGCCAATCAAATTTCACAGCACGTCGTTTAAGGTAATGGCAGCCTACTCTATTATCTCCTTTCTCTTCAGGGCCAAATTAGGCTAGGTGTAATTCGAAAGGCGAATCTATTAGATCTTTTTTTGCCCACATTGGAAAGTAATATCTTCATCTTTTCTCCTGAAAATTTTCCCTTTGCTTTTGTTTTCATTCTATATCTTCCATCTCCTAATCGCTCCCAAAAGATAAGCTTACTGTTACCTCCTGACTTTGAAAGTTCCACTCCCCTTCTTTTTCAAAACAAACATTTTATCGAAGCTATTGTTGTTGTACGACAGAATAAGTATTATCATTTAGTAAAGTTCACGGTACTACTAGATTACTGTAGTTGAAATAGGAGATAGTACACCTTTTAAAGTTTATTTTAGCTATGTATTCCTTCTAAAATTCTGAATTATATACAAATTCTGAATTATATACAAATTCTGAATTATATACAAATTGTATAAGTGTGAGCCCAAGTCTAATGAGATAGGATATTTTTAGCGCAGACAATTTGATTTATCAATGTTGTATTTCATTATAGTATTAAGAAGAAAACCAGTATTAATTAAACAAAAAAAAGAATGAAATATTAACAAAAGAAAAAAATGCTATTAAGAACACTAATAGACTTGCATATTCGAAGAAAGCTATTTTTACTTCTGCCAATATGTATACTAGTACTTTTTTTTGTTCACGTTTTATTTTTATGATTTTATAATCAATACTATTTCTTTGTTATAGAACAGTCCTTAACATCAACAATTGTTAATTTTGTTCTTCATTATGAATCAGAGAGACAAAACAAAATTTGTTTAGTTATGTATAGATGATGCTCTATGATCGACCTTCTGATCTCAAATGATCATCGGTATGAAGTGGAATTATTTAAAGATCTTGTGTATCGACGGAACCCAGCATTTGTATTTTATTATTATTATTATTATTTTATGCTCCCCTCCTTCCGATAAAGCACATCAAACAAAACTGCCGAATCAAAATTAAGCTTTATTTTCTTCTTAAATGTATATAAACAAACGAATATTACAATAAAATAAATTACTTGTCAGTAGACTAAATGAGGCACATATATGCCAGAGCACTGTTTTGATGGTGGTTAGGAGAGAACCATGCAGTCCCTGTATTTTTCTTTTCTGTTCTACTTTTGGAGGTGATTAATTCTGAAAATTGGATTTGTATGAGGAGGTTGTCAAGGGGATCCTTCCATATTTGGTCTATAACCGAATTTAAAAAAAATAGACCAAGTCAACCAATAAAACTACAATTATTTATTTCTTTTTTTTCTGTAATGGCTGATTGGCGTCTTGATGCAACTAGATGCATTTTTTTTTGTTTTTTTTTTATTAATTTTTTATTAATCGAATGCCGTTCTACGCGTGCTTTCTTGTGCAATTCATTCGGTGACACAGCTTAATAATGCTTCCATTATTTATTGAATTACAAACAAATATATTTTTTGTTATACCGTTGTACTGGACTTGAGTAACAGAATAGAATAGGCTTATTGTTAAAGGTTGTGAATGGTTACTAAAAACATACTATACTAATATCAAGAAAAATCCCAATACAAATAAGGAAAGCATTCTTTTCTCTCTTCATTTGTAGGTGGTGAGCTTTAACAACATGAAATAATACCTTATCATTTTGAAGTCTTAATTTTTAAAGAACAAGTTAAGCAGTGTTTGCATATTGCACAATTGGCAGCTTTATAATTAACTAAATTGTCAATAGATACACATATTTATTTGTGGCGTTTGAAAGCTTATAATTTTCTACTCTACAGATTTCAAATTAAAGTTAAATATGAAAATCCTACAATTTAAAAATGTAAACCTTAATATAAATATTTTATAATACAACAAGGATTTCATAATTATGTAATTCAATTAAGCAACAACTACAAAAAGATTGCTACTAGATTTTAAAGTTCTTTTAATTTCCAAACTTTGTAGGCTGTACTTTCTTTAACTTAAAAGTGTTTAACTTTTAAGAATATAATAAACCAAACAAGCAATTTGGAATGAACCTGATCATTTATAAAAGTCATTGGACCTTGTATTCGAGGCATTTCAAATAAATACATATATTTTATTATGAAGCAATACATCTAATTTTACAGTGAAACTTAAAAATAAACTGCTTGGGATACCTCACTATGTAATACTATTGGTAAACTAGTGATTCAAATGACTGGTTTAATGTTGAAGGATTTCCTTTCCTTTATTCCAAGGTTGACGTGGAGTAATAGTAAAGTATATATAGAGGGAAAAAGCAATATAAACAATTAAAGTAAATACTCTAATTAGCACAAACGTTATATCCAAAAATAAATACGATCTTCGACAGATAATAAGAATAAACAATGAACAGCTTTGAACTTTAATGTTAGCAACAATCCGAATTATTTGAAAGCCATTTTCCTCGTTGCTTAAAAAAAGAAATATTAACTTCTTAATTGTTCTTTACCATTATAATAGCATTGACATGTCAAAATCGAGTATAAAAATATTCTAGAACTAAAAATACACTTGTTTGATTTTTTCTTGAAGTCTTAAAAACTACTCAGTGCATCGATTCAAACTGTTTCCTGAGACAAGTGGTTTTCAATAATGGTTAGTCTACCAGTTAATTGAATCAAGCTCCCAAAGGAATGTGGTGTGATACATGACATCACGAATGATTGAAGGTATTCACTCTACTTTGGAATATATAAAAATGTAATAGAATATAACCAAATGAATTAAAATCTTGTTACTATAATATGATAGACTATGATAGGTTTTGATTTTTTTTTAGTATGAATGAAAACAACTTGACAGGGATATAATAAAGTCATCAAATATCGAAGTTTAGATCTCCAGATTAACTTAAATGGAGATCACACTGTGAACTTTAAAACAAAATCATCTTTACTTGGACTCATTTTCTCCATGGAGAGCATCCACCGAAGAGCTATATTTGTAGTTTGGAATCTAATATTCATAGTCAGGATATAAAAAATTTTGGGACCAACACTCTGGTAAAATATTAGCATTGACCATTTACCTACCCTTTTGAAGTCAGTGCACTAATTCTTTAACGCACTAAATTTTAGTGCATTACTCCAATGTTTAATGTTTTTAGGTTGGCTTTAAATTAAACTACGCGACCGCTTTATCCTATATACCATAACAGTTTCAAATACTATATATAATCGAAAGCCAACTGCCAATTGGAAGCTTAAAACCCTCATTCTATATTATCGCTGCTAAATATATCACATCTTTTTATTTCAGGATCTAAACAGAACCCAAAAGGTAAAGATCGTCATAGCTGGGGTGTAATTAAAATCTTAACTATGATTTTTTGTCAATAATAATTGTAAAATGAGCTGAAAAGGATTGCTTATTGCGAGCCCCGGGTTCGTACTGCTAATCCGGCAAGGTGGATGAAATATGACGAATGTCAAATCGATCGAAATTTCATAAAAGGCAATTCTAGTGTTAGGAAAACCAGAAATCTGGAATTACTGTTAATCAACCTTCATTCATACATATATTTTTACTAATACTCAAAAATAAGAAAGAAGAGGTGATATTATAAAAAGAAATACAATTGAAAAAAAAACACAGACAGTCGATGTTCTTTTCTTTTGAAAAGTCTACATGACTTCCCTTAAAGTCAATTGACATAGAATAAATGCGTTTTCAAGTTAATCGTACTCTATTTATGGTATTATCTGGAGAGCTAATAGCCACAACAATTACATTATATAATATTTAAAAGCGGTATAAAGTGCTAATATTTGTGTATGTATATCTGGTATTACTGGTGTTTTTTATGATTCATGCATTTCGATCCAAATCGAATTCAAAATTAATTTCTTGAAATGTATCAAATTCATTTTTAGATATATTCTTTCTTTTTTTGTCCAACTTTTTAGACCTCAGGGACATTCAGCCGTCTGTTTTACTATCGCCAAGAAAGCCGATTTTTGACCTTTTATAGAAACCCACCCATTATACTGGCTCACTTTTTAAAAATAAACTTTATCCTCTGCACATAATTACCATTTCCGTTCCACACTTACTTTTTCTTGATCCCTTTCTCACTTTCGACCCAAATTTAGTTCCAAATAATAATAATAATTGGTATTATTTTTATTATTAGTTTTGAAAATATCTTTTATTTACTTTATTTAAGCTCAAATTCAATGAAAATGTTGCTGGTGAAGAATCCATTCGTCTTGGTCATGAGATTTAGGGAGATATAAATATTCAAATCTCTCTCGAAAGCTTATTTTTCTATACCTTTCCCCATATGGTATATCTCCGGAAATAAAACTTTGATTATACTGTAGTACCAATAATAGGCTTGTAACAGGTTTTCTGGTTCATTTTATCCCCCTGGTTTTTGCAGTAGAATATAAATAAATTATAATAAGAAACATGTAAGGGGAAACGAAAATGTCTGGCGTCAATACCAATATTGTACAGTCATAGGATCCTTTATTACTTTATACTTATCGTTCAAAAGAACTTTCTTCGTTTTTGTTCTGCATTGCAACCCCTTTTAATGACTAGCATTTTGAAAATATCTTTTCGTACTTTCCCGTCAAATGAGGAATCGTAAACAGCAGTTATATTTATAAATGAGATGCGCTTATCAGGCACATTATTTTTAAGTATGGCTAGTCTTATCTATTAGTAATAGAATCACAGGTATATTCTTGCTTTGAGTAATGTTCTGTATACAATATTTTTATTCTTTTTTCAATATTTGTGAAGAAAAGAATTTCCTCTTATAGTTATGTCGTTAGTTTATTTAAAGTTATTAAAAGAACTTGGGGATTTCATTAAGCATAGTAGTTATTCGTTTTTAACAGTAAAGTCTGTAAATCTGTCAAAAAAATTCCAAAAAAAAGAATTAGACTACATACTTTTCATGTCTATCAAAACACTTTCACAAAATGAATAAATATATATATATATGTGTGTGTGTGTGTGTGTGTGTGTGTAGAAATTTGCTTAAAATGCTCTTTTTGAATGTATTATGTGCTTTCTTGCTTTCTTGAAAGGGTTTTATTTTTTTTCTCCTTTCAATAAAAGGTTTGATTTTATTGACACGATAAAAATTCTAAGCGTTTGGGGGAGTGCTAGAATAATGAAATAATTGAGTCCTTATCAACCTTTCATGCAATAGACTCGGTGATAAAGCATGGTAAACTCTAATGTTTTATTAAATTATATCATTATGACATGCGATGATATCGATGAGTTCCACTCGATCCACTAGTAGCACAAGACTATGGTTATTATTTTAAATTAAAGTCGCATTAGATGAAACGGATCTACTCATAGTGATTTTTTGAAAATGACGATTCCTATTTTTATTTTTAAACAAAATAATACTAGTATTTTGCTCCTTTATCATAACTTGTTTTCTATTATATGATGGCGTGTCTAATTTAAAATAATAACACGCCGATAAATCATTTGATGTACTTTTATTGTTCAGTTCTCTTCCTGGGTTATATTATGGTTAGAATAAAATAGCCACAATTTAGTCAAATACATTAGCAACTTTAGCATATTATGCATGAAATTTAAGATTTCTCGTGGAGATTAAGGTTTTAAAAGTGGTATCATAAGCACTGTATTAGAAAATAAAAGTTGTCCTTTAAACAATAAAAGTCTTTGCTCGAACTAAGAAATCAGGGCAATGTTGATAAACGAGTTAACTTAGCCTAAAATGGATGCTAATTATGGTACATTGACATTTCCCAAAATGGTCTAGCACCGAGAATAAAAAAATCTCTAATGATTTGCGCCAGAAATTATACTCCTAGTAATGCATCCTTAAGCCTTTCATCTTTTCATTATTGTCGTTCTTTTTGTCGTCTGTGTAGCGCTGATAAACATGTGCTCACTAAACATACCAGTTTCCCTGCAATACTTGCATAATAATAAGTGCACAAAATAGCCACATTTTAATTCCAGGGTTTATCTACAATGAAATACTTCCTAAAAGGGTTACCATTTTGATAGAGATTTATGCAATAATCTTGATTCACCCTTGAATTAAACAAGTGAGTGCTGATAACGCCTTTAGTAACGTGGCATCTTATCGTCTTCTTTTTCTATTTTTACATTATGTATTATTTTACAAGGGATGATGATACAATAAAATGAATTCTGAATAGGGTTTTTCATTAAAATGTTCCTTATTATTGTATTTATGTAAGTTAGTATATATTGCATTGTAAATAACATAAGGTGTCTGTGACAGCTCCTTTGTCTCGATAGACATTTATTGTCACTGTCAAGACAAGCCATGTGGCAATCTCAGATTGCTTTTTCTTTGTTCTATTTCAAGTTAGAAGTTGGGAATTATCGTAAGGAAAGCATGGTTATCTAAATTCTATATACCATTTATAGAATAGAAAAAAAAGCCCATATAGACTTCATCTATATTATTACTTGTCAAATGGGGTTGGTATAGAAAAAATTATATATTGAGGCAATGTTCTTAATACAATATACATAATACATGCTACGTAAGAGAGTTGGTTTTATTACTTGTGTTAATATTACGTCTTTAAGTTTACCAACATGCAGATTAAAGTGCATAAATTACGACCGTGAGGCCATGAATGAAGAGAGGGGCTCAATCTGTGGTAGAAATTTATTCCGTACATCTATACCAATAGAAATTAATTAGTTTAATACATAGCACATATACACACTCTATTAATCTTTATTCGAATATTCTCGATCATCAGACAGTTTTTTAGAAATGAAACGTGACGAGGAGGGGCTTTTTCTCTAAATTGTTTAGTATATACCCAAGAACAATAAATAGTAAGCAATATGGGCACCTAAAGCAATGTTAATTTCTTGCTTAAAAAGTCGCAGCATTACTTACAAACTTGAAGGGGGTCATTGTTATGTATTAATATCATATATAGAGTCAATTATTAAGAAGCTAACCTGTTTTAAATATACGAATTTCGCTCCAATCAATATATTCCTTTTCAAAAGTGGAGTTATTGTGTATAAATAGGTTCGAAGAAAATATCCTTTTTTGATGTCTTTAAACAGAATAATATTATGTAAAGTATTGTGTTTAGATTACGGATTATAAGAAAATGTGATATCAGAGTATATATCTAGTTCTTGATGAGAGCGTAAATAGAGGCACAGTCAAACCTTTAGAAGTTGTCAATCATGTTTAATTCTTTGCCAGTCTTTTTTGAAAGAATGCGAATTTACACATGTTTGACACCATGTACTCCATCAAAAGTCACCATCATTTCCTGTAATAATTTTTTTATGCATAGTTATTGCCTGCATTTGGACTTTTTCATATGTTCAGGACTGGCATATATAAATACTTAAAGATAGTAGCTATTACAACGATTTTAAGATGATCGATAAGTGATAGTGGTATCTTCAGGAAATCTATATAAAACTAATAAAAATGCCTATTGTAGATTCTTATAGATATGGCTATTTGACGGATAAATCGTATGATAAGCTTGAAGCATTTCTTGGAGACTACTGCATTCACATTTGTGATATGTTCCTTTTATAAAAATAACCCGCCCCTCTTTTATATAAATCGAGAAGGCCCTGAAATGAAAAAGTATAGGGGTGTGATTTTTTATAGTTTTGTATTTTCTATTATTACTTCTTTTAAGTAAATGCTTATACAGATCGAGAGGAAAGATGATTCCATCAAAGTAAATATAAACTTGATGACGGTTTTTAAATTCTTATTTTGATGTTTCTGATACCAATGAAATTCCTAAAGTAAACCATTCATGTAATAACACTGAAAATGTAGTTTAATGGCAATAAAACCATAATCAAATATGAAAAGGTGCTATGGAACTTGATAATGAACGTATTTATGGGTTAAAATTCAACAGTGTGTTAATAAATAAATAGATAAATAAGGATAATCTGCTCTTGACAAATTAGCTTTCTTTTAAACCAGGAAAATCAGTTCACTGGTTTCGCTCATGTTTTTTTATGGCTCTTCTCAATGAAGAATATAAAAGAAAGACTTGTCATATAATTTTATACGGGAAATGGTCGCCTAGAACTGCACATATTATAGTAGTACTATTTATAATAAACAATTTAATTACCACAAAGCGGACCTATTCCCCGAAAAAAAACCTACTGTGTTTTCTTCTGAACTTATGGAAGCTGATAAATAGTTAATTTGTAAGCAATATGGCCTGAAAATCATGATTGTATACAACTTCCATTTCGTAAGTATATTAAGAGTGAAATAGAGAGAAGCTTTGTACATCTATATAGGATCACCGGGAAATCGATTTTATGCTTACATACTTTCGAGTATTTTTGAATTTCTAATATGTTCTAAAATGCAGCAAAGGGTACCATCCAGAATGAAATTCAAAGTTTTCTTGTGAATGCTGTTATATATATTCATAGACTTCGAATGTTGCAAGGAGATAGTGAATTTATCATGTAAAATTTAATTATCGTTAGAGCTAATTAATGGCTTTGACTCATTTAAAAGCTTTTGAGAGCACGTAAAATTCAAAAGTCTTCTCTATCGTCAACTTAAAATTCGAAAGCAAGGGGATACAAAGCCGACTTTATGATGAAACAATATAGTTTTG
>VCJC01002890.1:26012-36178 GCA_024140195.1 Backusella luteola | reverse complement strand
GGAAAAAAAAAAAAAAAAAAAAAGCTATTTTTAGCTTTTCACAAATATGTCACAATACATTTCTAATTTTTTTTTTCTTGTGCGCTTTTATTTTGCCTCAGCCGGATAGCATGACCAATGGAAATACTATTCGCCAGGTCCTTTTCGGGTCAAAACAATGCCAGATTTTCCGCTGGAAAGACGACAGTTGGTATGCAGTAGAAGAGCAAAACTTACTTCAAGTACGACAAACATACAACAACCGTGCATGTCTCACAGTGCAGCTGGAGCCCAGCGGCGAACTATATTTAAACGCATGGATCCTACCCGATACCTTTCTTCAACGTATATCAGCCACAGACATCACCATCTCCGTAACGATGGCGGCGTCGCAAGCTGAGAACTATTTAATTCATTGTGACACAGAGGCATCGGCGACGCAGTTAATTCAGGTACTGGAAAATATGCATGCAGTGTCACAAACCCTCATTGATAACGGCAACAACACATTGCGCGGGGCACCACCTGTACTATCGCGAACCTCATCTCTACCTGCAAACGCACCCAAAATGACAGTGGAAGAGCTCCAAAAGACCTTGAAACTTGCCATGCAATGTAAATGTAAACTCTACGTACAAAACCAAAGCTCCAATTGGCACAGCTTTGGTAGCGTGCACCTGAAAATATCAAATCAATGGACCACCCGAAAAATGCATATCGATCTCTCAAGTCATAAAGGCAGTAAAGTCACACAGCTCGTTAGTTCAATGGTGCAAAGTAGAAATGTGGAGCGATTGGGTCCAAAACGAATCTCGTTCTTGTTAATAGATGATATACAAAAGACAAACGTTGTTTATATGATACAAGTACGCGAAGAACTTACTGGAGATAAGATTCTTGAATATATTAAAGAAAAAAATGCTGAAAATGGCTGGTGAATAAAAAAAAAAATCCACATTTTATATATATAATAAAAACATTACAAACACATACACATATATACAAATCGTAGTTATTTTCAAAAAAAAAAAAAAATTATGAAGAAGACTTGAAGTTTGCCTTGAGCTGTTTCATAAACTCCTTCCCTTCACTAATGATATCAATATAAGAAGGATTCATCATACCCCAATCAACCTTCCATGCCTCTCCCTCCTTGAATGCAACGATTTCATTCCAGTCCTCAAACACAGGCGAGTTGTCTAACGGCACGCTGCGACCACTTGCAGTGGTGATCTTGATCACGCGCTGTGTTTTATAGGATGCAACAATATGGATGCGTTCTGCAAGCTCTTTTCCTGTATCCATTGGATGCACTCGAATCCAAACACGTTGACCAGGATTGACACTGGAAACTGTAATGTGTCGATCTTCTTTGTTACCTAAAAAAAGAATCAAGTTTTAATGATGATACTCTTTTTTTTTTTATCTGCATGTCTCTCTTTCATACTTTTTTCGGGTAGCTTTGGTAAATTTTTATTCTTGCTATCCTCCTGATAATATCCATAGTCATCTTCTGATACTATTAAAAAAAAAGGGGGGTTCAGATATGGGCAATTTATAATATATATAGAAATATTCCCCCTCCAGTCTGCTATACATACCTTCTGATGCGTATGGATTGACTGGTGGCGCACCCGCCTTTAGTATATTTGTAGGAAAGAATTGCTGTATTTCTTCGTTTGCTGGTGGGTAGCCCATATGAGGTGTTTGATAGATGGCTGGATCGATATGAGGTGTTTGGTATACAGCAGGATCGATTTGTGGTGTTTGGTAGATGGGTGCTGGTGTCTGATAAATGACAGGATCAATCTTGGGTGTTTGGTATGCATGATTTATTTTTGGGATCACTTCAATTTCTTGGCTTTCCTTTTCGACATGACATCGGTCCTCTTCCTCGCCATCCAATACCTTATCCTCTCTCAATGTACTCATCAAGTTGGGCTCTATAATGACGGTTTTTGCCTTTGAAGCGGGAGGCATCTTTGAAGTCGCGGGAACTTTGGGCACAATAGGTATTTTAGGTACAACAGGCTCTTCCTCGATAAATGTACTGCTGGTTTTGGGTGAGCCTGGAGGAGTTGCTCTGGGTGTGCGACCACTACTTACCGCAAAACTATCTGCGAATGGATCAATGGAAGGTTCATTTCGTCGATCGTAAATCATGTCTGAATAGTCATACTCGGACTCGCTATCTGATTCGCTCTTGTTTTGATCATGTGTTACAACATCCCATTCATCCTCGTCCTCATCTTTTTGCACATGCTGCATATCACTTTCATCGGGTTTAAGGGACAAAACTGAGTCTGAAAATGCGGATTTTTGAGAGATTGGGCGAGCCTTGGTTTCTACTGGAAGTGAGGCGGTTGATGCCAGTGGTTGGGTGGGTGGAAGAGGTCGAGTGGGTTTAGGTGGTATAGATGACTGAGAAGCACTCTTCACATGACTAGTAGGAGTAGAGGTATTATTATTGTTATTATTATTAGAAGAAATAGAGACATTTTCATAAGAAGTGGTGGCTGTTTTATCAGTTGTAAGTGGTTTTTGAGCAAGTGAGCTATTATTAAGAGTCGATTGTGGGTTTGTAGGAATCGAACTGACCACATTTTGGAAACTCGCTGTTGAAGAAAGATGAGTTGTCGAGGCGTTTTGATAAATACCCACAGGAGGTCGTTGAGATTCCACAAAACTGGTACGCTTAGGTCGTGGTGCTTGATAACTCTCTAATAATGACGCTGACGATGCATTCTGATGTTGATATTGCTGCTGTGGAGTGATAGACGACTCTACAAAGCTCGAGCGTTTAGGTCTTGGAGTTGGATAGCCCTCCAATAGTGAAGCTGATGAATTGTTTGGATAACAATGTTGCTGGTGTTGATTTCCTCCTCTTGGAGGAGGATAGCTTGTATTGTCGATATGTGAAGAAGAGGCATTGTTGCTTACAATATGAAATGGTTCTGTAACACCAGCATAATTTTTAGGCTCTTGGTTGTATCTCGAATCGAATGAAACAGGTGTCGTTGACATCACTGGACGATGCTGCTCATTCAATGGTTTGTCGTGGGACAATGAAGGGGCTGAGTGTGACGCAGTCGTATTATAATTGGGAGCAGATATAGGTTGCATAGCAGGATATTTCTGATCAAACACAATAGACGGAGCCGACTCTGTAGGACGAGGTTCCTGTCGCTGTTTGTTCGCTGAGCTGACATTTGAACCTGAGTAGTTGTAGAAAGTATTTGTGTTACTCGCAGCAGGCTTAGGCGTAGCAGAAGGAGGATATGTTGGATAGGATGATGGATTGTATTGTGGCACTGGCTCAGGAATAGTGTGTTGCACAGGCGTTTCTGTTCTTTGAGGATAATTGGGTTTAGGCATGCTCATAAATCCATTAGGTGCAGCTGATATGACAGGTGTCTCTGGACGTGCAGAAGTTACCTGTGGAGAGGCAATCGACACACTCACACCCGATTTGTAAGGTGGTAAATAGTTTTTCGCTTTATTTTCCCTCGGAGGCAATGATGGAGCTGAAGAAGTCATGCTATACAAAGGTGTTAAAGGGCGTGCTGTGGGTGAGTTTACGTCTGAATCTAAATAATAGAATAAGTTAGTTTCTATAATTTTTCCAGAGACACAAAAAAGTATATTAAATACTTACGGTTATAAGCTTCCGGTTTCGCAGGCAAAGGAGGAGGTGCATTACTGCTACGGGAAGGTGGTGAATGGTTTACAGGCGATGCATTAATGATAGGAGTAGTGTGTGTAGCTGCTGCTGTTGTTGTTGATGGTGGAGAAGTGGAAGACGATTCAGATTCTATTTCGGCTTGCAATGCTCTTGCCATTGCCTCATCGTCAAGCTCCTGTTGCTTTTTCTTTCTTTTTTCGATTTCAAAAGCTTTGTCTTCCAGTTCTTGCAGCTGCTTTACCAGCCTTATTGATTTTTTACTCTTCTCTGAATCAAATAAATGGCGCATTTTCTATCGTTATAACAAAAAATAATGAGGGAAAAATACCAGGGAAAAATATTAGAAAAAGAGAGAGAAATGGTTTTAAAAAGTTAAATAAAAATAGGTTAAAAACACACACAGATGTTAAAAATAAATATAAGCCTAACTGAGTTTAAATCGTAGCAAAGATTAAGGACATCTTGGCGATCTTCTAACGACTTGTTGCCAATACAAATATGGTCCGCCAAGGTTAGAAGCTCAGATTTTAAAATGATTTGGTGCCTAGAAATCAACAGTTTGTTGTGGGCGTTTATTTTAAGACTTGAAACTGATTTCTTGGGTTTTGCAAGCGAAAATACACTAAAATGTGAGCCTCGTTTTCTTATTGATCTCATAACTACACTAATTGTTCCCGTCGATATTATGCCTTCCATAGAATAAATATATGACAAGTTTAATTTATGCGATTCTTTGAATATGTTTTTCAAGTAACGAATGATCTTCAATCATAGTGGGCTATTGGTTGGGTATGGTGAAGCATTGTTAATAGGGATTACATATATTTGAATTAAGCTCCAAATAGAAAAACCTCAAATGACTTAGTTTCATGTATCACAAGAATAACAGGTTTGTTTATATCTATCTCCTCTCACTCATAAATCGTGCCATAAAAAATAGCAATACTTTATCAGCTCTTTCATTATAAGAAATGTAGTTCACTAAATATGCTCTATGCATGCTTGGATTCATTTGTATAATTTAATCATACTTCACTGTATTCGTATCACATTATGGTGCTAGTAACATAGACGCATTGCGGGTGTAAATTTGAAAATGTTATTAGTGAGACTTGAGTGAATCTTAGATTCGCTATATCTAAAAGACAGGTTATGTTTATACGTTGAAATTATATGAGTTTGTTTCTTAGTTTATAGAGAAATGCCACATGAAATAAATAAATAAATAAATAAAAGTTAATTAAACTCTAATATAGCTGTTTAAATTAGTATTATGGATGGAAAATGAAGGCATCGAAAGGTATTATTGATAAAAAGAAAGAAGAAAGTATAATATTAGAATGCTGTATTTCAACCCATACATGATTGCCACACTTAGTGCCTGAACTCTATTAAGTATACCCGTTTCTTCAATGCACACATTAAATCAGGTTTTAATAATTTATCACCAATATGGATTTAATATAATAATCATCAATGGGTGTTTTCATAACCTGAAAATAGGGTCGAGTGTACTGTTCGAGTATTCTTTGTATATTTCAATATGAAATTGGGGTAATCATGGCTTTGCATTTATATTTCATTTAGTTTAGCATGTATATAAATATAGACAAAGAGTTAAAAGCCGAGCATTCTCTTTTTTACTCTTTTGACATGTTTTCTGTATTGATCTTATGTTTTCTTTAGGTTTTATATCCATATTCTATTCTTCTATAGCCAAATTAGGTAAAAAAAGTGATGTAAACCGAAGTGAATTTGAAAATCAAAAACGGTTCCATCTTTTTAAGTATATATATGCATAAAGTATAATAAAAATAGACCAACTTTTAGATGGCATCTGACTTTTCCATCATACAACTTCCATATTCGTATATTTTTTTTGTGTTGCCTGCATTTTAAGGTGTACATTTTCTTTTGTACATTGCTTATATTAAATCAAGTGTTCCATAGATATACATATTGCGTTGTTACTTTCATATTTCAGATGATACAACCCTCATTAAATTTATATAAAAACGTATATCCTGGGACTTTTGCTTTTCATATAAACAATAACAAAAAAAACCGAACCTAAAGAACGCCCAGAAATGGGGCTGATGTCGTTTTACATGGTACTTTTCCGATGGTGTTACTCCTTTTCGAGTTCTATTGTGTATGTTCTCCCCTAAAAAATATTATAGGATTTTCTTTCGGTTAGCATACCTAATATGTTCTCATGCGAAGAGCAATAAGAAAGAACAATCACCATGCTTTTTATTGTTGTATTGTTTGTATAGAACAATGGTCATCATTAAAAAAAAACAATGATGCACCATAGAGAAGTAAAGAGTTCAAGATGCTTGTCATTTTTATTTTAAATTTAAATATGAATTGATGTTAAGGTGTGTGTAAAAAAAAAAAACGAAGAGAGAAATTAATCCCTTTTTCCGTCTCCTTAAATATAAATATTAAATATAGTTTATAAGTTTTATTTGGACGAAGCCAGCGTCCAGTTGGAAGGAATGGGTGAATGCTGGGGTGTGTTTGGGCCAGTTGATATGTCAGAGTCGTTATCTGCAGGGCTTGCTTTGCCTATACTATCAGGTTCTAAACCAATATCATCCATGACGACAGGTAATGCTCCCATTCTACAAAACAAGTATTAGTACAAAGCATAAATATAGAAACAAGATGTTTCATACATCTCCTAAGTATACTTTACCGTGAATAAAACATTTGTAACCGAAGACGGATATTTTCGGTATACAAGTCCTCTAATGATCTATCTGCGTATAAGCCCATTTGGATGTTTCGAACAAACACAAAAAATTCGCACACAGCCACGAGGCGATCTCTACAATATGAATCAATGGGTATCCAAGGGTCGTTTTCATCTAATTTAAATCTATAGTAGTTCATGACATGCTCGTTGGATCTACCACAAGCAGCACATCCAACATCCTTGTTGTTATTGTTGAAGCGAGCCCATAGCTTCGAAGTGCTGGTAGGTAGTAAGCTACACTCTTGTCCCTCCACCATGTGTTCAATAAAACAGGGCTGTCGTGATAACTGATCAATCATCTTGCGTGTGCTCAATTTGGAATTTGGACCGAATCTTAAACAGGGTTCGACATCCTCATGTAAACAATACTTTATAAACGTGGTGGAAGTCAATTTCTTGAAGGGTACTGTGGTGGACGCAGCCTGAAATTCCTTAAAAGCGTTTAATTGAAACTCGTCGATAGAGATGTTTTGTTTTATAGGAGGGGAAGGAGGAGCGGGGGGAGGCATGGACAAGGCGCGTTCCTGGTTCATATTCTTTTGTAAAGGAAATGGTTTTGGATTTGTGCTTGCCCGTTTCAAACCATGTAAAGCTGATAGATCGCTCTGGACTCTACTGTTACCCAACAGCATTTTTGTTGAATCATTATCGTCGGTTGCATCTTCGGTTAGTCTGAGCCTCAATTCAGAAAGTTGAGTTTGTTCGGCCAAGAGATGTTCTTGAGTGTCTCGAAGTTCTTTCTCAAGCTGCCAGCGTGCGCGTTTTTCGTTGGATACCATTTCGTTGGCTTGTTCGAATAAACGTCGACTCAGGTCTTCCAGTTCATGTTCGACCATGTCCTTTTCGTGCTGCACTGTTGCGACTCGTTCAATTTCTGCTACGTATTTCTGGTTGAGTGTCTCCAGATCCAGCTGGAGTCGTTTCAAAACATGATTTTGATTATCTAATTCGTTTCGCAAATGCAATATTGTCTCTCCGGAATCACAGTGTGTGCAAGTCATTGTAGATATGAAAGGATGGGAAGTGTGTTGTTATATACGATATGGAATGGGATGAAGAAAGGAAAGAGAGGGGGAGGCGAAGATGGTGAGCGAGCGATCAAAAGAGATGCAAACACGCGAATGGAAAATAAATAAAAAAAGGAGAGGAAAGTGAAGAGAGAGAGAGAGAGAAAGAAGAAAAAGGGAAAAAAGGAGAAGTAAAATGATGAACCCATAAAATATAATATGACGTTTGGTTTAAACTCCGGATTCTAAAAAAAATGTTAAAAAAAAGATTTTTTATTAATTGCCTTTTTGTTCAACCATAAAGTTGTAACCATGAGCCGAGTTTTAGCTCTATTAAATGATTATCTGACTTGCCACGAGGCGCACGAATTGAAAGCTGAACTAGAACAAGCCATTTCAATCACACTTAAAGATCATACTTTTAGGTTTCTATCTATGTATTATTACTCTTTGTTTTTACTGCTTTATTCATACTTGGCTTCTTTAGACTTGACTTGGGTGCTAATGACGAGTATTGGAAATTGGCACAACAGGCTATTCCTGAATTATATAAAGATCAGCAGGACTGTCTGATCAATTTGTTAAAATTATGTCGCAATGTCATTGCGGGCGATGTGAAGAATCAAAACTTGGCAATGTACGTAAATGTAGTTATGAATAAGCAGTTATATTTTCATGTGCCATTAGTTAATAAAAATACTCATTATATCATGTACAGTAAATATGACATATTGGACAGATTAGATGATATAATTCAAATAGAGAATAATAGTATGAAAATCAGCAGCAGCAACAATAAAAGTAATGACTTACCTGCTTTTTATAGACATTATGCTATTACAAGTGGGGATCCAGACTATGTGTAATCTGGTAACAAACAACACATCTGTAATACACCTAATTTGGAAGAAATGGGTCCAATCCCGTCGATGGAGGTAGATGCACTTTTTGTCATGCTTTATTATATAACAATAATAATAATAATAATAATAATAATAATAATAATAATAATAATAATAATAATAATATTAGTGAAATACTCTCCATCTCAAACGACGGTCTAAGAACAAGTGTGCTCGTATTAATAATTAATTGTATTCGCAACAATCAGCAAAATTGGTAAGATCAGTTTTTCCTGTGGTTATTATAATAATAACCGTAGTAACCAATCAAAAAGTATCGAGCTAGTCAAAGATGGCTCTTCCATTTTGAATGCCATCCTGAGTGATATAGACAGATTGCATGATACTGAAGGCAGTAAAAACTTTGAATTAAGGTAAATAGAATGATATCCGCATTTTTATTTTGTTTAGAAATGATCATTATATATTAATTTGTACCTTCTTTTTGTTTTAATCATTTTTTCAGTTACACAATCTTTAGTGAATTGTTCAACTTGAGCTTATTTACACCAACATTCAAAGTGGTTGATCATTCTACAACATTACTATTAAAGCTATTGGATTCAAAGATACACGCAGCTCCTTCCAACTCTTCTTTATCGACATTTTTGAACAAACAAGACGTTTCAACTCTTGTAGAGCAATTCAAGATCGGTTCTAAACAAACAGTCGACATTTTAGTCAATGTAAAGTCAGCTTCCGTAACCGAAAAGAGCGATTTACAGGTTGAGAATGTCTCCAATACATACACCTCAATGGTTCTTTTGTTTCAAATCCTCAATGAAGTGCTTGTAAGAGATACATCATTATGTAAGGATCTTTTGGTAGAGGCTGGTGCAATGTCTCTTGTTACTGGTAAGAATGAAAGTTATTGAAAGATACTTTTTTTTTCTGATAATGTTATTTTCGTTAATAGATGTGCTTGGCCATCTTCAAACAACAAAATTACCGACCGATCAAAAGGATCCCCAAGCAGGGTTCAATTATTTAAAGCGTGAATGTGTTCGTATGATGGGCTCCTTGTGTTACAAAGATAGAGCAATGCAGGATGAGGTAGGTCGTATTGTTGTTGTATTTTCTTTGTTTCTGATTTTGTTTGTGTATCGAAAAGATTCGCAATTTAGGCGGAATTCCTCTTTTATTATCTCAATTCAAGATTGATGATACAAATCCATGTAAGTTGATCAACCCCCACAAGAAAGAATAGCATCTTACCCTCATGATAGATCTCCGTGAATATGCCACAGTAGCATTGGGTAATGTCATGGAAGAGAATGATGAAAACCAGGCTTTGTTGGCGGAATTGAAACCCATTGAAGCAGTTCAAACAGATGAGTTGTCGCAGTTGGGACTTACGCCTGAATTATTGGAGAGTGGCAAAGTCCGTATCAACAAGACAGAGCTCTAATTAGAGGAAAGTGTTCCATCTCATTTTGTTTATACGGGTTCATTGATGAATATTGTAATCGAATGTGTACACAAGTGATTGGTGATAATAATAAAAAAGAATGGCTATTATTTAACATCAGCTAATTATTCGGTAAAGTTTACTGATCCTGATTCTGTAAGATCAGCATTATGATTAGCAATAGTGTTATAAATTATCAATATCTCAAACCTATTTATGTGCAGATTATCACAAAATTAAGTGTGTTGTGCTATTTTTATACCATGATAATGCATGATGGATCACTTATTTATGCCATATACAATTTAACAGTGACAACGTAAAATTGGTTCAATATAAATGGCTTATTGCCTTATAGCTTATTTATTCATGTGTGATCTTGTTTTCAAGGTCATTAACACACTTTTCTTTAGTAAAAAGTAAATAT